>CM077210.1:14041935-14316935 GCA_039654625.1 Rhinogobio ventralis | reverse complement strand
AAATTAGTGAGGGAGGGGCATAAAAAGAGGACTTAAATGTAGTCCAAGTGTAAAAGTGTCCAAATCCTTATTGCCTTAAAGTTGGCAAGAAATGGAAGTTGTGATAGTCTTTTCTTCCCTATTGTGACATCTATCCGAATTAAATTGTCAATTTTGATTTCATGGTGACAATAATTTTATATTTCAACTATTTTAATAGTGTTTATAATGTAAAACCATACAAATGTATTTCTTGAAGTGTATCATAGTGTTATATTTCTCTAAAATAAATGGCACTAGTTATGTTTTGGTATTCATGCAATGATATTTAGCCACTTCATTTAATTTTATGAATACATTGACTGACTAATGAAATTTATAAGGCAACAAAAACACGTCATTGATTTTTTTTTGCAGTGCACCCATAGGGTACATTTACAAGACAACAATGTACTAAAAACAGAAAAAAAATTCCTTTGTGTACAGGCAACGTTATCAAAACGATCCTGTTCACATGGATCAGCGAAAACGACTAAAAATGCTGTATTATTCTGCCAGGCCAGTAGTGTGGCGAGGTCACTTTGTAAAGAGAAAATACGCGCCTATAGACTGAACACGCAATATGCATGAGCATGACATCACCGTTTTCACAAATGCACATTTTTGTTCTGTACATAGAGACTGTAATGTTATCATTTTCCAAAACTTGCACTTTGAAACCTGTTTCAAAAGTTTGTGTTTCCAGGCCCCTAAAATGCTGTTGTCATGCAAATGAACTGTTTTTAGTTGAAAACAGTTGTGCAAAATGTCCTTTGATGATAAGGATTAAGATTTTCTTTTGCAAAAAAAAAGAACAAAAACTTAACCCCCCAAATCATAGTTATACTATGAACAAATCATCCATTCAAGTATTTACAAGTTTTATTTGTTAAAAGTGAATAGGTGAAATGCCAACACATAAACACTAAACTATGACTGTGAATGAGTATTAAATATTGGCCTGAGGCAATAAAAGGTTTGCAGGAGCTGTCATAGGTTTATGGAGGAGAAGGGCGTGTACTGGCAGGATTTGACGCTCAAAAACACTCTTCTCAAACGCAATGACTTGACTTCTCCAAATGTTCCTTTGTAGCGTCACTGCAGCTATGCATGGAGTTAGTGACTTTTAGATATTTTCTTGGTCCTGTTCAGGATGTCCTCAACACTGAGTAAGAGAGATGGACGTGTCGGTAAAGACAAGAAGTGTGCGCAAAGAACCCAAGGTAGGAGAATCCATAATGGTGTACATATATAATTCACAGATACATTTCTTATAATGCATCATCTTTATACACTAAACAATTTTGGGTGTATATTTTAATGATATCACAATATTCAGCATGTTTCAAACTGCAAGTTTGCTCCATTACATCATGAAATATATATATTCCAATAAATATTTCCAGTTCTGGCACAGTTTAAAATATTATATATATTAAAATATTTTATATATTAAACACAAATTGACAGAAATGGAGATGGAAATAGACTTTCTGAAAAACAAGTCTGTTTTAGACAAACTTCCTAATTTATTTCACTCAGTGCATGTCTCTTAAATGAAAGTGAACTTGCTTATACCTGTTCTCACCTGCTCTAAACCAGTTACAATGTTCTGAAATGACAGCATGTCAGTTACAGCACTTTAAAAGTTGACTCCAAAACCCTTGTTGTTGTGTACCCATGCTCTTAGACACGTGAAAAAGCCTGAGTTTGATTTCTATGTTTACAGATGAGAAGCAGGCAGTCCAAGAGAGAACCTTTACCAAGTGGATAAATATGCATTTGAAGAGAGTGAGAATTGTCTTATTTCTACTGCAAGACCAATCAACATATTCAGCTTTTGACATATAACACAAGGCCAATCCCATATGATTTTCAAAATTACCTTTGTGTACATGATATTTTCCACGAGTAGACCTATTACTGCAATAGAAGTATTGAATACGTCTTAAAGGTAGGGTAGGCAATTTTGAAGCACCCTTCAGAGTGTCTCCAAAGCCACGCCTCCTCCAAAACACATGAATGCACACAGAAGAGTTTGCAAAGCGACACGAGAGACAGCATTAACCCTTTCACACGTACGTTTAAAATATTTTGGCTGACCCTCCAGCGTGAGTTTTTCAAGGCGACCGTTATTTAGAATGTATCACTTTATTGTTTCCATGGTGACACGTCATTGCTTGTCAAGTGACACACAGCAGTCACAATAGTGCTGTATGACTGATGATCTGCTTTTGTTTTAATGTTCTTTTTTAATTAAAAATATTCACAAATTTGTTAACTATACCATGAAATATCTAATATTTCGATTGTCAAATATGGTCAAGTGGATGTGTTTTGTTGTTTAAACACCTTTATAATGATCGCGTTTGTTGAGCTATATGCGCAATAGGTGCCGGTATTTTAGTTTGTGCCGCAGTTCTGAGAATCGGATCTATTGGATTTACAACACGTGAAGTCATCTACTCGAAATACATAAAAGTAAGTGGCCAGTGAATTGGGAGAAGAATAGAGTAAACTTTAAAGTTACTTACACAGTCTGTGTCTGATATGAATAACACTTGTCTAATTATAATTGAAAGGATTATTATTGCTGCTTCCATAGACAGCAGCATGTATTTTACAAACTCTAAATGTATTGTTTTGCTGGTACTTATGTGTATTTAAATGTCTGAAACCTAAAATAAACAATAATTATGTGGTTGAAAAAAAAAATAGTTGTTGTATGACAAGCGCTGAGCGAGTCTGTTTCTGGCGCAGCGCCAGCCAATGCGCAAAAGCACATTTGAATTTAGCAGTTGATCACGTGATGCACTAACGCTCAGTACTGACCGCGATACCGAATCGGTACTGAAATTTAAAAAATGTGACGCGTTGAGCGGAATCGTAAACACCTCTGACTGGCCATTGTGCTCACACGCTCATCAAATATATCTGTGATTGGCTACAACGATCAGCGCTTCAAAAACATGTTGTAAATATACATCAATGACGCTTTTCACAGAGCGCTTACACAGATACACACGGAGTGTTTGAATGCAGGCGTCTATCAGCCTACCGGTCCGCTGGTTGATGCCTACTTGTGCTTCCAAACGCTCCCGCTCCTGCTCCCGCTTTCAAAACACTTTCAAACACTTCTGTGTGTTTTCAAACGCTGCCGTGCGTTGATCATTGTAGCCAATCACAGGCACATCCGATGAGTGCGTGTGTACAATGGTCAGTCAGAGGTATTTACGATTACAGCTCAACAGCGCTCAAAGCGTCACATTTTTTAAATTTCAGTACCGATTTGGTATCGTGGTCGGTACTTTTGACAACACTAAATCACACTGGTGTGATTGTTCGCTCCAGGGACTAGCCGAGATTGAACACACCGGTGTGATTGTATGGGTGAAAGGTTTAAATGACCTCATGTCTCAAAGCACATAACATTACAATGATAATGAACGTAAACAACTTACAGAGCTCTAGTTGGACCACCTGACCGCTGCAGATTCCTTTAGGTGTTGATAGTGTTGACATAGAAACACATAAAAAAATCTGAGAGAAAGTCTGAGAATGTGAACAACTCCGGTTCTGCCCCTTGTTGCCATCTTGTAATTACAGTTACAACATGGCGTGAACGCAGCATAAGCTCGTTATTTTGGTTCTGGAGGAACTGTAAAAGACGGCTGCTGTTTGTTTTTGGCACGCGGTGACTGTCTGTCACTGCATAGCCTTACGGAACGCCCTGATGATGTGTGATGTCTGCTCAAGCAGGTGCACAATGTTATGGAAATACATACACTGACAGGCAAGTAGGACCGATGCAATGATTTGACGAACATTTTTTGGTACTGAGACATCCACAGACAATGTATGTACATTCTTTTTATATTTAGACCACTTCTATTAATGATTACTATCAGGATGAGAAGAGAGTTTCAACCAGATTAACAAAAAGTGTTTATGAAAAAAACTGCCTACCCAACCTTTAAGGTGTTGTTTTTGTAAAAAAAAAAGGTTTTAGCATGTTTGTATTTGCTAATGAATAATCAGAAATTAACATTCGGTGCATTTTAAAGTAGTCATCAGCTGTCATCTACAAAGTTCTATATTTCATGTAAGTGTCTCTCTGTGTTGTAGTGTGACCCACCTTTACAGGTTAATAAATTATTCACTGATATTCAAGATGGAAAAGTTCTCATGGCTCTTCTAGAGGAACTGTCAGGCTGTAATATGGTTTGTCATTGCATATTTTACTGAAAAGATACAAAGTTTGATCATTATAAATCTGTCATACATAAATGTGGCTTTCCTAAACATATAAGAAGCATTTTTCTTGTGCTTTAGCTTGATAGATTCAGGCCATTTCCGCATCGCATCTTCAGACTAAACAATATCTCGAAGGTCTTGAATTTCCTTGAGGACAGAAATGTAAGTCCTGATTAAATTTGTCGTCCATGTCTTAGTGTGAAGCCCTGTACATCACATACATGGTGGGTGGAAAAGATATCATGGCCACGAATTAAAAATTTGTTCCTACAATTTATTAATTAGTTCCCTTGTTTTAGTTAACCCTGATCCTTCTCCAAAAATGAAAAAAAATTGAGTGTTCATCGAAGTGGTCCAAGAACCTATGACTTTTGTCGCACTTGAACCACCAATACACAAATTTTTTTTTTTACTGGATTCAAGGAGTTTTGTGGTTGAAATTTTTAAAAGTAACAAATCCTTCCCTAGTGGGTCAATTTGACCCCTATAGGAATGAATGGAATGCGAGGAATGCTTTAGTACACCTAAAAATTCTCAAAATTCTAACTAAAAATGCTAAAACTTTACCAAAATGATTGTATAATGTCTACATGTGTATCTAAAGGCATTCTGAAGAACTGACTTTAGGAACCAGCGGAACAGCTCATTTCCTCCATATAGAGCTACACTGTAAAATCGAATTAGTTAAACTGAAAAAAAGCATGCAAACCGATTGCCTTAAAAAAAAAACAAGTAAAGTGAAATGCTTAGTTAGTATAGTTCACTTACACAAGAGTTCTGAACTGTAGAGAGTACTTGATCTTTTACTTTAGGTTTACTCTTGACTTAGTATAGCTACCAACTGCAAAATATTGTTACAAATATAGAGGGATTATATCAACCCAATTAAAAGTTTCACAGGTGTTTATGATGTAAGAGTTAGCAATAACATTGTAAACATTATATGACATACAGGGAAATATTACATAGGTTCATTTTAAAAGATGAACTTAATTTCTGACTAAATCATTAACTTTAGTTAATTATTCAGTCAGAAGCTAGGTCAACTTTTAAAAGCAACCTATTTATTACTCATCTTCCTTTGAAACCAAATAACTGATTTCTTGTTGCATCGCTGCATCAATAAGAAGAAAGTTATAATAATATAAATGTTCCAAGTGCCCAACCAAAATGAACACGTTTTTTTTTCTTGCTTGACAAAATGGCACTCAAACCAATCAAGTAATCGTAACTTAGTTTTTCTGAGTAAATAAGGAATAGTATGTGAAGAGTACAGATTACTTGATTTTTACAATTAAGTTAAGACACTAAGTAAAGTTAACTAAACAGTGTTAGTTAGAATCACGGTTGGATTTTACAGTGTTTAAGGCCATCTAGTGGCAAGAGTCATGCAATATCATGTTGTATTAATATTTTTCAACAAGAGGTTGGCAAAAACACCCAATGTAAGATATTTTGAGCTGAATTAAAAGGGTTATGCATGAAAGTGTGAGTTTGTAATTTAAAGGTAAATAAAATAAAGAAACAAAATCTAAAAAGGAAGCTCTTTCTGGAAGCTTTGTGGCCATGTTGTATAAAATAAAACAAGGGAAATAATTAGTACACTGTGACAACAATTTAACTAGAATAAGGGAACTAATTAATAAAACACAGCCATCAATATCTGTTTTCCTTCCACATGTCATGTGCATCTTTACGTTCAAATTTAATAATTTATATTATTTCCATACAGGTGAGTCTTATAAATATTGACGCTAATGATATTGCTGATGGCAATCCTTCAGTTGTTCTCAGGCTAATCTGGAACATCATTGTAAACTATCAGGTAAAGCACACTAACATTGTGTAATGGTAATGAAAGAGTTCCATTGTTCTTGTGAGTGAGTGTTTGATCTACTGAGCAATTGTGGGCTAAATTATTTTACCATTCTAAGATTAAACAGGTCACAGGACACCTAGAGAAATTCCCTTCCACCTTCAGTCTGCTGTCATTACCTTGTGGCAGTGACTCTTCAGGTCGTAGTTCTCCAGTATCACCTGGAGATGACATTTTCGGCACTCTATCCTCAAAAGGCAAAAGGTCATCTCAGAATCTCAAGTACCGCGGTACAGCTATAAAGACTCTGCTTAGCTGGGTGCAAAACTGCACAGCAAAGTAAGTGAATTAATTACTCCGCCACAATAAAGACAAATGTGTTTCTCAATATGAAAATTGTCAAATTGTTCATTTGAAGGTATGTATATTTGTCATCATTTACTCACCCTCATGTAGTTCCAAACCTTTTGTCTTTTGTGGAACACAAAAAGAGACAGTTTGAAGAATGTACTGATTGCTCTTTTCCATTAAAAAGACACTTTCAAACGTAAAAAAAAGCACTAATAAAGCATAATAAAAGTGGTCGATATGACGTATGCTCGCTATATTCCATTTTAAAGCCATGCAGTAGCTTTATGTTTTCACTTATAATCTCCTTCTCTAATGAACTGTAGTTCAGTTTTGGTCTGTTGCTCACACAATACTACCTGATTTGATTAATTGGATGAACTTCCATTATTCATTAAATCTTGCTATTAAATGCCATTTCAATGTTTTCCTTCAGATATGGGGTAGAAATTCATGATTTTGGTAAAAGCTGGAGGAGTGGAATGGCTTTTCTGGCTCTGGTTAAATTCTTCTGTCCTGAATTTGTGGACATGAGGAAAGCATTGTCCTCTGAGCCCCGTCTAAATGTTGAGACAGCCTTCACAACAGCATATGAGTGGCTGGGGATTCCTCGGCTGCTGGATCCAGATGGTAACACACACACACACACACACACACACACAAACACAAACAAACAAGCAAACAAACAAACAATCTGTTTCCTTTTCCTTGAAGAATAGCTGTGTATTGTTTGTGCCTTCTAGGGGAACATGCTTAATTGCTGAATGACCTGCTTTCGCTCTTCAGAAATAAATGTAATAAAAACACATGAGCAAGCCCAGAATTTTACTGCATAACTATTGTCTGCAGTAAATATTGCCCGTGAATTGTATAGCAAAGTGTTGTATTGCTGAGTTTTGTGACTGGATAGCAAATTCCTTTTTGAGTGGGATTCATCTTCAAAGGAAACTGGACCGCAAGCAGGTTTGTTTGGTTATTTGACCTGCCTTTTTGATTTTTTTTGCACTAGATGTTGCAGTGCATTCGCCAGATGAGCAGTCTGTCATCACCTATGTAGCCCAGTTTCTTGAATGTTGCCCAGGCCATGGTGAGGTGAGGATGTGTTTATCTTTCATATGAATCGAGTAGTAAAGCAGATTAATATTCATACAGTCACCGGTAAAGCTAACTAAGACTTGCTTATCTAGAATGGTAAAATTATTGTGACTAGGTATGTCAAGAAGACTAAACGTGTGGTCACAAGTTATTGTGACCAATGTGAACCCATTTCGGCATCTGTGTGAAGGAATCTTGCCCTCACATTAAATTGTCAATCATGTGGATTCTTATTGAAATTATTTTGTCCGCAAAAATTCGCTGAACAATGGTAAAGGTGCTGCCATGAGTATCAAGATTAAAGGTGGTAACGGGATAGTTTTACATCCAAAAATGAAGCTAAAAAGGACGAGCCGGACTATTTTAAAGACATGTATACAATGTATACAAAACTTTTTTTTTTTTTTTTTTTAATTCTCAATCATGTGGATTCCTATTGAAATGGCTGGATTTTGCCCTTGAAAATTTGCCAAACAATGGCAAATATGACAGCACATGTGATGTATAATGCATAAAATAATGCATCCAAACTCCAAAATGTCGGAAATCTATTAATGGATCCTACTGGCATTTCAGGTAGGGGGGTTGGTTCAGACCCTGATTGATATATATATATATATATATATATATATATATATATATATATATATATATATATATATATATATATATATATACTCACCTAAAGGATTATTAGGAACACCTGTTCAATTTCTCATTAATGCAATTATCTAATCAACCAATCACATGGCAGTTGCTTCAATGCATTTAGGGGTGTGGTCCTGGTCAAGACAATCTCCTGAACTCCAAACTAAATGTCAGAATGGGAAAGAAAGGTGATTAAAGCAATTTTGAGCGTGGCATGGTTGTTGGTGCCAGACGGGCCGGTCTGAGTATTTCACAATCTGCTCAGTTACTGGGATTTTCACGCACAACCATTTCTAGAGTTTACAAAGAATGGTGTGAAAAGGGAAAAACATCCAGTATGCGGCAGTCCTGTGGGCGAAAATGCCTTGTTGATGCTAGAGGTCAGAGGAGAATGGGCCGACTGATTCAAGCTGATAGAAGAGCAACTTTGACTGAAATAACCACTCGTTACAACCGAGGTATGCAGCAAAGCATTTGTGAAGCCACAACACGCACAACCTTGAGGCGGATGGGCTACAACAGCAGAAGACCCCACCGGGTACCACTCATCTCCACTACAAATAGGAAAAAGAGGCTACAATTTGCACGAGCTCACCAAAATTGGACAGTTGAAGACTGGAAAAATGTTGCCTGGTCTGATGAGTCTCGATTTCTGTTGAGACATTCAGAATTTGGCATAAACAGAATGAGAACATGGATCCATCATGCCTTGTTACCACTGTGCAGGCTGGTGGTGGTGGTGTAATGGTGTGGGGGATGTTTTCTTGGCACACTTTAGGCCCCTTAGTGCCAATTGGGCATCGTTTAAATGCCACGGCCTACCTGAGCATTGTTTCTGTCCATGTCCATCCCTTTATGACCACCATGTACCCATCCTCTGATGGCTACTTCCAGCAGGATAATGCACCATGTCACAAAGCTCCAATCATTTCAAATTGGTTTCTTGAACATGACAATGAGTTCACTGTACTAAAATGGCCCCCACAGTCACCAGATCTCAACCCAATAGAGCATCTTTGGGATGTGGTGGAACGGGAGCTTCGTGCCCTGGATGTGCATCCCACAAATCTCCATCAACTGCAAGATGCTATCCTATCAATATGGGCCAACATTTCTAAAGAATGCTTTCAGCACCTTGTTGAATCAATGCCACGTAGAATTAAGGCAGTTCTGAAGGCGAAAGGGGGTCAAACACAGTATTAGTATGGTGTTCCTAATCCTTTAGGTGAGTGTATGTATATATGTATATATATATATATATATATATATATATTGCATCATTTTGTTTGAAAAAGATTAGTGTCAACAGATTTTGTGTATCTCAATAATTAAAAAAAAAAAGTTTAAAAGATATATAAAGATATAAAGTTGCATTTATATGTAAAATGTCAATATATAAAGCCATTTTGTAAGAAATAAAGTTACAAATGTGAGAAATACTGTCACAGTTATGAGAAAACTCTACTTGCGAGATATAAAGCCACAGTTGTGAGTTATGTCACAATTGTGATCAAGTGGAAATTACCTTTTTATTTACTTTTTTTTACTATAAGGTGTAAAATACATTCAAAACCAACCTAATGTACCATCATGGAACAAATTATATTTATATTGTGATGTTTATTCTCAAGCAAACAAAAAAACAAAACAAAAAAAAAACTGTTCTAGTAGAGAAAGATATATTGCTAATCCCATTGCATTCACTGATTCGCAGGACAGTGCATCAAATGATTCCTCTAGAGGCACACCAAACTCCATTGAAAGATGGGACAGACCTTGGATTGATTCGGTTAGCTGTGTGTTACAATCTAATGTCTCCGATGAAGCTTTGAGATGCTTTCATAACCCTTCTGAGACCTGCCAAGAAGAACAAACCTACCTTACTGGAGATCAAGAGCTCAGCTCAGAGTCACTTCCTGTCTGTCCTTCAGACAACCCCGTGGGTTTAGCTGCTGTACCTCAACATTTCCAAACCATGAAGAATTCCAGCTGGTCAAATGGACAATTTCTCTCAGACTCCACTGGGGGGCAGTGTTGTGACTCTTTAGCATGGAAAAAAGGCTTAAAAGTTAACATAGAGGATGATGGGAACAGTTCTGAGGTTTCAAAGGACGCCGTTTATGTGATGTCAATACTGGATTCAGATGAGGAGGACGCATACAGCTACATCTTAGAGCTGGACCATAAAGAAACTGTAAATGTCAACTTTGAATTAAATACAGTTATGGATGCACAGGGAATAGAGTTTGATTTGAATGTTGTCAGTACACTTGAATCTCAAGGAAGTGAAAGAAATTCATTGTGTAATTTGTGTGATACACAGAGTCACTTAAAACCCACGGATGTATTGGTATCAGGTGACAGCAAAGGTACAGACAACAGCACACTGCGACAAGTCAAAGGCATCCATGTGTCCCAAAGGGACTGTGACTCTCTGCCGATAATTCAAACTGGTATAGGCAACACAGAAAAGACTGCCAGATCATCTGATGATGAATGTTTGGACTTGGACTGTTCATTCAAAATGAAGGAGAGTATTCAATATGAGCGAAACAGTCTTTCAGATCAAAGTGTTTTGGATAGAATAACCGAAGAACCTGCAGTTTCACATACACAGAGGTTAGAATTATATTCTCAATACATTTTATTACCTGCTCATTGGAAATACATGCCTCTACCTACATTTTTGCAAAACTCCAAAAACATACCTATACAAACAATTAACTGAAATGAGTATTAGTGGCAGTAAAATGCCAACAACTTTAATTTTAAGGATTAAGGAACTAAAAACGTTTCACTCAAATTATGATTATGGGGGCAGATTTTTTGCATTACATTACCAGCTACATATGAATGGCATTTCTTATAAAGTAAATTTGCTCAGTAGCTCACCTGGTACAGCATTGCACTTGAGATTCAGAGCGCCCCATGAAACACAAATCATGATACAAAACTGGACATTTTCATTTGAAACATGCAATAAGCGTAACATCATTCTGCAAAATGTGGGCTCAAGCATGTTTTTTCTAATGAGCCAGTTTGCTTTGAAAATAACCAATAACCGCCTTCTGTGTTCTAGGAACGGGGGTTGTGGCCGAACTAGTTATGAGGTGGAAGAGCTACACGTGCTTCTGTTCCTCTGGATGATCGCCTACTGCTGCCTTATATATCCTCACCTGGATATCCTCAGTCTATTAAGTAAAAACTAGCAATACTAGAGCTACTGTTTTTAATTACACGGAGAGTTGTAAAAAGTACAATAATGTGACGCAAACTTTATCTCAATTTAGTTGAGAATACTGTTTGTAATTCAGGATCAGTGCTAAAACTTGTCCTCTAAATAAAGTGGTTTACATCTCATACCGTATTTACAGTTGAAAAGTAAAGGCCCTGATACACTCACGGCGAAGTTCTTTTTCGTTCTTCAATTAGGGGTAAAACGAAGTTCGAAATACACAACACATTCTCACTCCCAAGGCGTCAAAATCTGAAGCATGGTCAAGTGCCTTCCGCGTCACAATGAAGACGCTAAAGGTACCCCTAGGCATGCAGGGTGCAGGGTGCTCCATTCATTTCAGTGAGAAACCTTTGGCGTCATACACAGACGCTTTGGGCATGGGAACGTTATCGTCATGATGAATTTATATTGGGTTATGATTTTGCCATTATGACATGTTGGAGTGTGATTCTCAATTTAATCATCCAGCATAATTTTATTTACATCTATTTTATTTACGCTATTTAGACACGTTTTAACATGTAACCCAACCCCATCGCATCCCTAAACTTACCCATGTGTATTATATGATATAAAATACAGGATATAACAGGCAGATACGACTGCATGCACAATTTATTCAAAAAGTACAAATCTTCCAAGTGTTCCAAGGCCAAACGATTGATTTGTGTGAAGGATTTCCCCGAAAGCGATCAGCGTCTCCATCCGCCGAAGATCATGCACACATCAAATTTCAAAAATTGCCGCCCGTCAGATTTCATAGTGAAATTGCGTTGGCTCTCGTATGTCTCGTGACCAATTGCGTCATTACGTCAGCTTTGATTGTAAAATGTCATTGGCTCTCGTGTGTCTTGTGACCGATTGCGTCATGCTAAAGAGTCATGTGTATCATTTGAATGAGATATGAGTGCATTCACGGAGTGCGGGATCATCATTTCAGAGATTTAAAACATTAAGATGAACTCTGTTCTTTACATGAAGATATTGTATGACTTCAGAAGACTTGGAATGCAACATGAGTTAATACTTTTATACTGTTTTTGGTCAGTTTTTACAATAAATACCTGTGACTGTACTTTTATTTGCCTGTTATGTGTTTTATATTGTTAAGAAGTGGGTAGGAGTTGGGTTAGTTGCTCCAAAATATAAAAGTAGCCTATAAATATTCATAAAATCATGTCTGCTTTTACAAATGCAAAGAATTAAATGCGTCTCAGTACCCTGCGCGTCGATATAGTGACGCATGGGGTACCGTTAGCGTCTTAATTGTGACGCGGAAAGGCACTTGACCATGCTTCAAATTTTGATGACTTGGGAGTGAGAATGGGTTGAAATACATGACCAGCGGTACACTGTTAGCGAACATCCCGGAAGTTTCCAGAAAGTTCGCTTTGGCAAGCTGTTTTGAACTCCCAAAATTAACTACAAACTAACTTAATTTTGGCCTGATTTTGTCGATTTCGTTTGAAGTATATCGGGGCCTTTACAGACTTACAGCAGACAGTGTATTGTCAGTATCACATTGCGAGAGAATGTCAAAGGTCTTAGAGAGTGTTTAAACTTTGAAAAAGGTTATATCGATTGTATATGGATTTATTATTTTTTTGGTTCACTGATATTATTAAGGTTTCTTTTGCCAAAAAGTCAATTTCTTTTTGCATGACTTTTAGAAATAGAATGCTTCAGGGATGATGTAATTTTGTAGGCCAGCCCAGAAGTTAGTGTCACTCTGGTTGCTTTAAAAAATAGTTTTTCTTTTGGATTCTTGGAGAAAATGGGAACACTTTACAATAAGGTTTCATTAGTTAAGTACTTTAGTTAACATGAACTAATAATTAACAATAGTTCTACAGCATTTATTACTCTTAGTTCATCTTAATTTCAACATTTACTAATACATTATTAAAATCAAATGTTGTATTTGTTAAAGACTTCCTGTGGGGAAAATCAAGGTTTTGATGTTGTTTTTAATGTTTTAAGGCAAACCATGTGCAAATTCATAAGTCAACACCATTGCTGAGTATTTTCTCCTAAGGATGCTGATTTTTAAAAGGCAGTCTGAAATGGCGAATGGGAATATGGTTTGTGTAACATTAGCAACACATTATTAGCTGTTTGATAACATAGTCAAGTAAAGGGCTAAATATATTAATTACCGCTATGTGTCTGACGTTGTAAAGAGCGATACCATTGTGCAGCGTCTACCTGTGTGAGTGAATGGAGGCGGGTATAATTTGCATATTCATTGATCAGTGTATACTTAATGTGAAGCAAGGGTGTAGAGTTACATTGAATCTATTTTAAGGCATGAAGAATTTTTTTCACAGGAAAAAAACTTTTAAATATGTCATTTTTGGTGATCAAAGATGAGTTTTAAGGGATACAATTATTGACTACAGGCAGGCCCAGTTCTACGGCTAAGCACACTCAAATGCAAGCAAAAGCACCCTCAGATGATACTGTAATAATATACTGGCGAAGCAGATTTGGCAGATTTGCAAATTTGTGTTTGCACTCTGGAGAGCATCAAATACATCTATTTACAGCGTGTTTTTGCAATGGTGAGTAATGTAGCCAATCACAGTTGAACGCGATCAGAGATGTTTAAGTTAGTCAGAATCTCACCGCTCAAAACGGCAGAGATTTTATTCAGTGCTGAGTTAATGCAGGCTCGCGAAACCTCTCATTAACAAAGTGAAGACACAATGTACTTAAGAGATTTATTGATGACAACTTCATTTTTATAACGAAACTTTGTGAGATTGCGATGATCTAACAAAGCAACAGCATTTTAGTAATCGTAGCGATCTTGGCTCGCTTTCGAGGCTATAAAATCCATTGAATAAAACTATTGATTTTCATGGACCGACGGCCAATTGCATGCTGCAAAGTTTCGGGAGTGACATAAATATAAATGCTGGATTCACTCTGCACGAGACAGAAATATTCTCCTGAGACACAGAAAGTTTTACCTCTGTAGAGGACGTTATATTTTAGCAAATGTCTTTGAGTCTGGATATTCTTATGAAATATGAGACATTCTTCTGAAAATATTTCCATTTATTACTCCCATTAATACACGTCTTTTTACATTACATATTGTTCCAAAAACACATTAATATGCAAATTAGACAGTGTATAGATGCATTGCATAGAATGGGAATGGCATTTATGGCCATGTTTACACGCATATATGTTTTTACGCATTATGTTATATCTTTCATAACATAGTTGAGAATCAGCTTTATACAAAGTTTGGATAAAAAAAGCTTGAAGCACAAAAATTGATTGGTGAATGAAATGAAAAAAAATCCCATTGTTTTTGCCTATTCATATCTTTTAATTTTCTCAATAAATGCGTTCTGGTGTTACAGAGGAGAGTATATAGCATATAACAGGATTTTTTTAAAAAAAATTTAATAACCATGTAATGACCTAAAAAAATCTAAATTCACAAAACCTTTTTTTTTGGTTCTCAGGCAGATAGCGTTAAAATACTAGTAAAGCATTAAAGCAATGTAAAGGCAGACTAATAGATTAATAGACAATCATTTGTATTATTGGTAAAAGTGATGACTTGTAAATACTCGTTAATTTCTCACTGTACACTGCTATGGTGGAACCATTGCTTAGTCTACGTCTGCACTTTACTAGAGCACCCTCAGTGATTTTGGCCTGACTACAGGGGGGGCTTTAACATTAGTTAATGCACTGTGAACTACCATGAACAAACATTGAACAGCTGTATTTGTATTAACTAACATTAACAAAGATTCATAAATACTGTAACAAATGTATTGCTCATTGTTATGTTAGTTAATACATTAACTAATGTTAACAAAAGAAACCTATTGTAAAGTTTTACAGAGAAAATAACATGTTTTCAGGTTTTACAACTCATTCCTGCAGCACTCTGTAAACACTGCCTTTTTTGCTGCTGTCCCTTTAATATGTACATAACTGTCCTTGCATGTGACATGAGCAACAAGGTTCAGTATGTGTGTGTGTGTGTGTGTGTGTGTGTTTGTGGTTTCATGATATTTTTATTTGTCTGAAACTATGCAGTTACTGTTTTATTAATTTCTTTAGTTTCATTACCTACTATAGCAAATAATATAACCTTAATTTGACATGTATAATATTGCACAATATTGAAAAGCATTAAAGAATTACATCATAAAAATATTTATTTTGACACTAATTGTCAACCCCAAGATGGTAATGTTGGGTAGTGGAAATAGTTTTACGGTTGAATGCTTCATTATTGAAGCGTAATATAATGGCGAGGCCTTGCAGTAATAATCTCATTAGAACAGTAGTTCAAATGTTTAACAATTCATCAGATGTATAAACACGTTGCAATTTATAACAAATTTTTACATGCACCAATAAAGTGACTTTATTGCTGTTCGTCCCAGTAAGAAAACAGTTTGTGCGTGTGTGTGTGTTGTGTGTGTGTGTGTGGATCTGGGGAAGATAAAACAGTCCAAACTGTTCAAATATGTACGCCTAAGCGTGGGCTGGGTGAGATTTGTGCCCTCACTACAGCAAGCCAACAGCTTCTGAGAATGTGTTTGTTTGCTGTCAAGGTCAGGGCCGCTAATCAATATCAATATCTTTCAACATTTCCCTTGGAAAACGATCCGAAGAGGAGTTTGGACAGTTACGTGTACCCCTAGCTGTGTTTTTTGTGCAGCAGTGAGTTATCAAGAGATTATAGATAGTATTATTTTGCTAGTAGCAAAGCTGCTAATCCTCAATTATCCAGGGGAATTGGACAAGCCTGAGAGACGCAGGCGCTAAACAGTATGGAAGCCCTATGAATGCCCTAGTGCTCTGCGATGACCTTGTCTTTGGTTTGTTTGCTGCTTATAGCAGAGAGAAAAGCATTGTTTCTCCTCAGTTGGACTTTCCTTTGCCCTTGTGAAGATATTGAGGATCTCACATGACCTGCTCTCAATAAGGTTTGATAAATGGGCTTCTCAACTTCACAGAAGCATTAGTGGAGAGAACATATTCCTGGTCATCCATAACCTAAAGGAGACCCTTACACATGGAAAAGTGTGTGAAAAATTGTGTTTTATGGTCAGTGGGATAATGTGTATATTGGATTAACATATTTCTATCATCAACATTCTTATATATATATATATCAGCCCAGTTATTAACACATTTGGAACTCTGTTTCATCACATTCTAGGGTTACTATTATACAACACTGATAGGAATACTGAGATAAAAGACAAAAAAAAAAAAACGACCATTAATGTATTTCAAAATTGTTACTTTATTGTAACATATATCATAACATTGTTATATTAGTGAAACCAGTATTAAAACATTAATATTGTAACTTATTTGTAACATTAGAATTTTTAATTTGGTGCATTATTCACTGTGATTTTGTCATTGCGACATTTTAGTGCAACCTTCTCTAAAAACTGCAATTGCATAGTTTATTGTAAGTATACACCGATCAGGCATAACATAATGACCATTCCTAATATTGTGTTGGTCCCCCTTTTGCTGCCAAAACCGCCCTGACCCATCGAGGCATAGACTTCACTAGACCCCTGAAGGTGTGCTCTGGTATCTGGCACCAAGATGTTAGCAGCAGATTCTTTAAGTCCTGTAAGTTGCGAGGTGGGGCCTCCAATGGATCGGACTTGTTTGTTTAGCATCCCACAGATGCTCAATTGGATTGAGATCTGGGGAATTTGGAGAACAAGTCAACACCACAAACTTGCTTTGTGGCAGGGCGCATTATCCTGCTAAAAGAGGCCACAGCCACCAGGGAATACCGTTTCCATGAAAGGACGTACATGGTCTGCAACAAAGTAACATCCACATGGATGAAAGGACCCAAGGTTTCCTAGCAGAACATTGCCCAAAGCATCACACTGCCTCCGCCGGCTTACCTTCTTCCCATAGTGCATCCTGGTGCCATGTGTTCCCCAGGTAAATGACGCACACGCACCCGGCCATCCACGTGATGTAAAAGAAAATTTGATTCATCAGACCAGGCCACCTTCTTCTATTGTTCCGTGGTTCAGTTCTGATGCTCATGTGCCCACTGTTGGCACTTTCGGCGGTGGACAGGGGTCAGCATGGGCACCCTGACTGGTCTGCGGCTATGCAGCTCCATACGCAACAAACTGCAATGCACTGTGTATTCTGACACATTTCTATCAGAACCAGCAATAACTTCTTGATCAATTTGAGCTACAGTAGCTTGTCTGTTTGATCAGACCACACGGGCCAGCCCTTGCTCCCTACGTGCATCAATGAGCCTTGGCCGCCCATGACCCTGTTGCCGGTTCACCACTGTTAATCCTTGGATCACTTTTGATAGATACTGACCACTGCAGACCGGGAACACCCCACAAGAGCTGCAGTTTTGGAGATGCTCTGACCCAGTCGTCTAGCCATCACAATTTGGCCCTTGTCAAACTCGCTCAAATACTTACACTTGCAAATTTTTTCCTGCTTCTAACACATCAACTTTAAGGAAAAAATGTTCACTTGCTGCCTAATATATCCCACCCACTAACAGGTGTCATGATGAAGAGATAATCAGTGTTATTCACTTCACCTCAATGGTCATGATGTTATGCCTGATCGGTGTATGTATACCTAAATGCACAGTATTATCCCATACTTTTGTCATAATCATACTTTTGTGTAAAAAGGATTCAATTTGTTGCCGTTGTACTGTCACTAGCGTTCATTTCATTTGGAAACTGCAGTTAATTGTATCTATAGGTACTTTTTCGGGGGGATTTTTGGTATAGAGGAACATTTTTTCAAATTAGCGTATAGGTTGCTATATTTTAATAGATATTCAATCAAATTCAATTGTAAATTATTTGATTATTTTCAACATAAAATAAAGGTGCATTTAAACCGTCATTTAAACTTTTGTTGCAAATAAACACAAATAAAACTGTCACTGTCATGCTGTTTGTAGGAAAATAGAACATAGAAAATAGAAAGGCATTCGTCAGTAGACAGATAGGGTGGTTGATATGATAACTCCAATCAGGATGTTGTATTACACTACTATAGTAGTGAAGCTGCTATACACACACTAGCCTGACTATTTCTGCTGCCACAAGGGAATTTTGCTTTGCAAACCACCATAAAACCCTGAAAAAAATGTACATTAAAAGAAATGTTATTATATACATTGAATGATCACTATTTTATGGAAGCTTGTTTCCACCACAGAACAAAAAATAAAAAAGGTAATTGTGACTTTTTACTCACAGGTCAGGCTTTTTTTCCTGATATAAAGTCGCAATTACGAGTTATAAAGTCAGAATTGCATGTTATAAAGTCACAATCCTGAGGAAAAGTCAGTCTTTTTACCCCTCAGAATTGGACTTTATAACTCGCAAATCTGACTTTATAACTCGCAATTCTGACTTCTTTTCTCAGAATTCTGACTTTATAACTCGCAATTGCGACTTTATATCTCACAATTCTGAGAAAAGAAGTCAGAATTGCGAGATAGATAGATAAAACGTTATTTATTTATATTATATTACATATTATTTATATTATTTAGTTATATGTTATTTATACTGTTTTATCCTGTGGCAGAAACAAGCTTCCATACTATTTGTAGGTCAATGATCGCACAAGCACAAGATGCCTCTTTTGATAATTCTCAAATCATAACAAATTTTAAATAAACTTATGGAGTTAGATTGGGATTTCATGCAGCCTGAGAGTATAAAAGCTCTGCATTATTATTTTTGTCTTGTTTTGTAAATGATCAAATCATTTATTGACAGATGTTGATTTTGTGTCTGACTAGAGAAATGGTGAGTGAAAAACAGAGTTTAAAAAAAAAATAATAATAATTATCTCACTAGTCTCAGACTTTTGGACCCCACTGTATATTTCAGTGTAATCCAGTACAGAAGGAGCTGTCTTAAGCCAGACATTCTGTTTGTGGCCAATTGCAGCTCTGTAAACAACAAGCTCAAGAAGCTTCACTCTGAATTCAACTGTTGTAAACATGCCAATAAAATGGAGAGAAAGTGACATTCCACACTGTCTAAAACATTGATTTTCTTTCCCCCTTTGACAGGTTTGCAGAGAACCGACTCCCAAAGTTTGCTTTGGAAAAAACATACTTCAGAGATTCTATTGAGAAGTACGGTGTTCACTCTATGTTCTCCAGATCAGCCAGTTGTACACAGCCCTCAAAGGTGAACGATCTGGTGTTGACTCTTCTGATGGCATTCATTTTAAACATACTTCTATCATAGTACAGTATATCACTGGTTGATTGATTGTGTCTCTCTCTGCAAGCTCTGTATGTAATGAACTGATTGTGGAGGAAAGCCCAATGTAAAAGAGGGGTATAATAATTATAATAATAATGAATAAATAAACAACAAGTCCATTATAGGATTTATGTTTAATTAGAGTGTAAACAGTAAATAAATAATTTGGGTTTTAAATTAGTTTAAAACCTAAATTAGAAAAACTACTAATTAGGGACTGCTAAGATTTAGAGAATTAGAGCTGTGCTTTAATTGACCATCACAGAACAAAAGGCACAAGCTACCACGGTATCTTAAGATGTGAAGACTTTTTGATCAACAGAGGGAGACAGTCACATCAATCCTAAATTACTGATTGACTACTTTTTAAATCTAAAATCCATCAACCTGCACACACACACACATTTTAAGTACTGAAAACCCCTGACACTGAAGTCTAAAACTGTGTTGCATCACTAAATACAGAGCAACAGCTAATCATGAGTGATTGTGTTCACAGAACGGGGGTGGAAACAGGTTAATGTTTAAATATGTTAGTCGGCCGATGCTTGAAGGACTATAAATTGACGCCACTCCATCTGAACAGTCCCCCGTCAAGAGGACTTTGATGGTAAGTTACAATTGTTTTGCCTAAAGTGCTACGATTTAAACTGAATTTTAAATAGCTACTCTCCCAGCAAGCAATAGTCCGGCTATGAGTAACTCACTTCTAGCCAAAATAACCTTGAATTTGGTTACATGTAATTTTTTGCCAAAATAACTTGCGAGATGTATGATATTCCATCATGTAAGCAAAGTCAACAGTGATTACAAGGTGTTTGGTTTCATTTCTTTGACAATATTCATGTTCTAGATGACTAGTCTATTCTAGGGCTTTGGTTAGACATCTAATACATTTTCATTGACAGCCCAAATTTTGCCTTGTTTTAGCCTAGACGTCAGGGCTGTGTTTGGATGCCTATTAGACGTCTTTTAAATTAAAAATTGCTTGCTGGGATTAGTGCAAAATCACAAAGTTTGTACAATGCTGTGCCCTCTGGTCATAAAACAGGTGAAAAAATGTGGGGAAAGATTTATTGCTGTGCGTTCGCTGCCCTGCTGGTAGCAACGGCCTGGGCCGCACCCCATGAAGGTCACGACCACGGTGGTCACACAGCCGAGCGCCACCACCATCTCCACCATGGGAAGGACGAACCCCACCCTAGCCATGAGGAGGCCAGCGATGCCTGCCACCTGCTTGCTCCACACAACGCTGACTTCGCCTTCTCTCTTTACAAGAAACTTGCATTCCATCCTGAAGCCCAGGGCAAGAACATTTTCTTCTCCCCGGTTGGAATCTCTATGGCTTTGAGCATGCTGGCTCTAGGTGCCAAGGGTAGCACTCATTCACAGATATACAGCAGTCTGGGTTATGGTGGGTTGCAGGATGAGCAGGTCAATGAGGGTTATGAGCACTTGATCCACATGCTGGGACACAGCCAGGAAGCCATGCAGCTGGAGGCAGGAGCTGGTGTGGCCATCAGAGAAGGCTTCAAAGTGGTGGACAAGTTCCTGAAGGATTCTCAGCACTATTACAGCAGTGAAGCCTTCAGCGTTGACTTCTCCAAGCCTGAAATTGCTGCAGAGGAGATTAACAAGTTCATCGCCAAGAAAACCCATGACAAGATAACCAACATGGTGAAGGACCTGGACGCAGATATGGTGATGATGCTGATTAACTATATGTACTTCAGAGGTACTAAATAAACTTCTATTTCTTTCAGTGATATTCCTGTAATAATTTATTTGATCTGACCTGAAATTCTTGCAATTTGTCTTTATAGGGAAGTGGGACAAGCCATTTGATGCAACACTGACCCACAAAGCTGACTTCCAAGTGGACAAGGACACCACCGTGAAAGTTGACATGATGAAAAGAACCGGCCGCTATGACATCTATCAAGACCCTGTCAACCAAACTACGATCATGATGGTGCCCTACAAAGGCAACACTTCAATGATGATCGTTCTTCCTGAGGATGGGAAGATGAAGGAGGTTGAAGAATCCATCTGCAGACACCATATTAAGAACTGGCACGAAAAACTCTTCAGAAGGTAATACCGTAAATACCTCCAAATTTAAATTAATGTATTAGTTGACTTCTGACCTGCCGTTTGATGGTTGTTTAGTTGCACATAAATGTGGGAACTTGGAAACGGCCATAGTAGCTGATATACCATATCTTACATTTCTGCTCTTCAGTTCTGTGGACCTGTTTATGCCCAAGTTCTCCATCTCTGCAACTTCCAAACTGGACGGCATTCTGCAGGAGATGGGAATAACCGATGCATTCAGTAACACAGCAGATTTCTCAGGGATCACAGAAGAGGTCAAAGTCAAGGTGTCACAGGTACGTGTGGACTTGTTTTTACCTTTTGAAGCACCACCAATGGTTGATAGACCTAAAGAATTTGAAAACTCTATACAGTCAAGTTCACATTTTGAACCCAATCTCCAGGTTGTCCATCAGGCAGTCCTCAGCGTGGACGAGAAGGGCACAGAGGCAGCAGCTGCAACCACGATAGAAATAATGCCCATGTCCCTGCCAGACAACGTGATGCTCAACCGGCCTTTCATGGTATTGATTGTAGAGGACAGCACCAAGAGCATCCTCTTCATGGGCAAGATTACCAATCCTACTGTGTGAGGTCCTACTCCAATCATAACTTGCCGGCCCTCTGCAGAAGGCTGCTAATCTTTATGTAGATCTTATTGTAAGCTGCAATAAATGTTGATTTGATTGTAATCAAGTGAGTCATCATTTTAAAAAATGCACTTTAGCACTTCACTTTACAGTCCTGTTTCGCATGTACATACTATGTACTTATTGTGGTAATGACAGTAACTGGGTAATAACTAGACACTAACCCTGAACCTACCCACTAACCTTATACCCGTTTTTTACTGTTGTACGGTATGGAGCGCTATTAGGCATCTTCTGAAAGAGTACTGAACCTCCTGATCAAAACATATTCAAAGACGATGTGTTGCAGAAACAAGTGATATGTAATCATATGCAATAATATGATCACCAACATTAAACAGAATATAAATCAAAACTGCCAAATGTTACTGAATGAAACGTCGACCCAGGTCGAGCTATAGGACTGTGCAAGCTTTGGGGGTGTTGATGACTCGATCTACTCCATCTATATTTTGATCATCTTTCTGAACCTGATCTGGATGTAGTCTTTGACACAAACATGATTTTCAATTTTTTTTTCTTAAATGTTGGTTTTTTATTTAACTTACCCACCCAGGTGAAAAGGAAATATATTTAAATTATGCTTTTTTGGACATACTTAATATATTTAAATTATATTATACTAAATGCATATTAAATGTATTATTTTGAAACAACTTTAAGTATATTAAGTGCATTTTAACATATGCTTAAGATAAATTTTAAGCTATTTGCTATATATATTAATAATATTAAACTGTGCTAAAATGGAACAACTTTAAGTACATTTAGTGCAATTTAAATGTATTTCTTTAAAATTCATGTAAAATATATTTATATTATTAATTTTAATGTGCTTCAAAAACATTTCAATAGCATTTTAGTTCATTAGAAATGCATTAGTATAACACTACTACTATATTATAAAGCTGTTTTTTCAGTATTCAAAATGGTATGAAAAGTGCAAAATCATTAAATATAAATGTTAAGACACGTACACACTTTGAAATATAGAAAACTTTAATGTACTATATCATTATATACATTACAAAATAAATTCCTTGAGTACATTAAAAAAGTACAGCAGCATACATAATCTCTTGACAAATACATTATAATAAATGAAAGATGAGTGAAATGCTATGGCAGAGCTATTTTCATCCACTTGTAGAACATTTAAGTTATACCTGTATTACTGAAAAGCACACTATGAATATGACATCATTGAATAAAAGTTACTGGAAAACAAAGCCCGGGTGAAAAGGACGTAATATTAAATGTATTAAAAATGCACTTGAAATTCAAGTATGTTTATATTATATTTGAATTGTTCTAAAAACATACTCAAGTACATTTTTAATACATTTAATAGTATGTCTTTTTCACCTGGGAGTGCAGAAGTGAATGCATTTTTTCTTTACAAACAAGTCTGCAAAAGGCTGAACCAAACAAAGAAACAAAAGAGTTTAAATGCCACATCATCTTCAAGTGGACAATCTCTTCTTTACGACTTGCATTTTCTGCAACTGAGGGCTTGCAATTCAGACACTGTAATGTTTGAAGACTTCTTTATCAAAGGATCTGTGAAAGGGAAAAAATAATTTATATAAAATGAACGCTAACGCTTTAGATTACAGCCCGGAAAGTACTGCGTAAGTAAAGCAAATTTACAGCGTAACTTTCAGTAATGATTTAGTAATTTGTAACTATAAAGTAAGTACGTGTAGGTATAAGGAAAAATATGTAATATTTGGGGAATAAAGGGGTAACTATCAGGAAAATTAACAAACTATTTATACTGTAATTATTTTTTAATGAAGGGGTAATTATCCATGTAGTTACAGGGTAAGTGTGAATCTGCGGGCTGTAAATTAAAGTGGTGCTTGTTCCCCTCTTGTTTCATGTAGTTACAGGGTAAGTACAATAAAAAACATGTACAAAATCTGATATCACTCAGACACATTTATTTGAAAAACAACTTTCAAAACAGATTTATGACACTTCTTATTCATTTTTTAAAATAAACTTTTCATTTCAAATAATAACATCCTGACAGAAAGAGGCAAGTTTTGTCTATTTTTTGTTTCTCTTGCTTGGCTCCTCTTGTTCCTCTTCTTCTTTTTCGATAGTCTACAGTTACATATTTTTCTTACAATCACTTATCGTTTGACTTCAGAAGACACCGATTCATCCATTGGGATTGTATGGATTGCTGTAGTTATTGCAGTATGTGCTGTTTGATGCTTCAACTTTTAGGAACCCAAATGAGTTTTCATTAGCAGAGATTATTTATTTTTCTGTGTTCATCTGAAGAAAGAAAGTCGTATACATCTCGGATGGCATGAGGGTAAAAGACGAGTAAATGGTAAGGACCTTTCTGGGTGTACTGTATTTTCTTTTAATAACAGATAGAGACATGGGATTCCTTCTTAAGATTCATCTGTGGCAAGAACGAAAAAGAAGAGGAACAAGAGGAGGATTAAGCCAAGCAAGAGAAACTAATAAATGTTGTAAATCGGTTTTAAAAGTTGCTTTTTCAAATAAAGATTTCCAATTGATATCAGATTGTGTACGTATTTTTATTGTACTTACCCTGTAACTACATGAAACAAGAGGGGAACAAACACCACTTTAATTTACAGCCCACAGATTCATACTTACCCTGTAACTACACGAAACAAGAGGGGAACAAACACCACTTTAATTTACAGCCCGCAGATTCATACTTACCCTGTAACTACACGAAACAAGAGGGGAACAAACACCACTTTAATTTACAGCCCACAGATTCATACTTACCCTGTAACTACACGAAACAAGAGGGGAACAAACACCACTTTAATTTACAGCCCACAGATTCATACTTACCCTGTAACTACACGAAACAAGAGGGGAACAAACACCACTTTAATTTACAGCCCACAGATTCATACTTACCCTGTAACTACACGAAACAAGAGGGGAACAAACACCACTTTAATTTACAGCCCGCAGATTCATACTTACCCTGTAACTACACGGATAATTACCCCTTAATTAAAAAATACTTACCATATAAATTATTTATTAATTTTCCTGATAGTTACCCCTTTATTCCCCAAATATTACATATTGTTCCCTTATACCTACAAATACATACTTTATAGTTACACTATAATTACAGAAAGTTACGCTGTAAATACACTTGACTTACGCAGTACTTTCCGGGCTGTAATCTAAACCGTTACCAAATGAACCAATGATTGACAGTTTTGCATCCATGTTTAAATATAATATATATATATTATATTTTTGCTTAGATATGCATTCAAATTCCCGTTGACTTCTCAGTTTACCTTTCAAAGCTTTGACTATATCTTCATCAAGCTTGACATTTTTTGACAAGTCCATTTATCCTCTTGTCTGTCGTCACTATACAGCACTCTATGAGTTACAATGAACATAAGATTAGAAGAAGACAAACACCACTTACAGTGAGCAGAGATTAATCAGTCATCAGTGATATTGTTATTTGAAGCAATAACGCAACCTGTGTATTTCAGGGTATGTTGTATGTCGATAATAGAGTGGTGCAGGTATGACATCACTTTGTAGGCCAAAACACAGAAGCGAGGTAGCATTTTAGCACTTCCGGTTCCCTTGTACTGAAATCAATGGGTTTTTTTAATGGGATTTTGTTCAAATGGCTGAAATAAAATCTGTGGTGAACACAAGTTCAAGACACTTTCACGTTTTATTCTACGACATAAAACACATTAGTATTATACCACTCGTGATTTTTTAAGCTGTTACGTGTCTTGAAAAAGGCGGTTGCTAACAAGTGGCTAAATGGGACTACAAAGGCTGTCGAGGAGATTAAACATCATCATGCCAAACAGGTAAGCTCAGTCCGCTTTTACAGCCTCATTATGCTCATAATTAAAACTCAAACGTTCTGGGAAAATGTTTTGAGATAAAAACTGAAAGAGTTTTCGGAAGCTTAGTGATGGTGACGTTGTAATCGCAGGGCCGTGGTGTAGTCCGTTTATAGCCTACCTTTAGCTTTATACTTCAGACGACTGCATTTAGGCTTCAGAATTCATAAAAGTTGTGTTCATCTGTGATAATTATCTTGATGGACAAAACATGTAAGTATCATAAACTTTTTTCTTCTTTTTTTTTGCGCTTTTTTAATCCAAAAGCCTATGGGAAAATCCTATTGGGTTTTTCTCAAGGGAACTAATGCAATGCTAACTGCTGGTTGGCCTACAAAGTGACATCATACCTGCACCACTTTATTGTGGTTTATTTTAACCTATATTTCCCATGAATGTGTCTTGTGGTCATGATAACATGCACTCTTCACCTCTGTTGCAGATATTTAAGGAAATTAGAACTTGTGCAAAATGGTGCATGCCAGGACAACTATGATAAGTGACCTGCGGCTTTACCAAAAAACAAAAACAATTAAATAACAGACAGATTTTTACATGAATGACTCAAAGGAAGCACAGAAATTAGCCATTTGGAGCCAGTTGCTATCATTTTCCTACCAAGACTTAACGAATAACCCTCCATTAGGCATGATTCAAAAGCTCTACAACAGAGGTGATATGAGATTAAATCATACTACTCTCTTCTTTGCTTGTCTCTGCACTCTGTTTTCTATAGCAGCTGATCTGAAGGGAAAAACAAATTAATATTTCACAAAAAAACAGGCAGACAAATAATGATGAATGATTTGTTTTCTTTTTAAGAATGACAGAATACGGAGTACAATGTTCCTGGGGTCCGTTCTTCGTACCTCGCTTAATACATCTGAGATGATTTGACAGATCCCAGATCTTTTAATCGTGATAACTGATCTCTGGCTGATTTGGTTCTTCAAACGAATTTGCGGACTGGATTAAAATATCTGGATTAAGTTATCTGAGATTACTGCGCGTTCCTGTGTTCCCTGAAGAGGGCAGATGCATCACTACTCGAAACCACGATCAGCAATGCAGCGATTGGCTGGCCACCTGGCAAAAAACTTGACAAATTAATAAAAACAAATTTCTGGACCTTTATAAGGAAACAGCCAAACGACCAAACCAACATAAAAGTTATGGATAAATGAAATGTGCACTGTTTTTTTTTAAAAACATGATTCCCAATTATTTATATTCACTATTTTATAGTATTTGTACACCCTTTACATTTTTATTTCAATGTTGTAATTAGAAATTAATTTAATTTTTTTATTCCATTTGAAGCAGATGTGTTACATGACAGTATTAAAGTTTCTAAAGGGTCAAGATCAAGTTATCTGCATCTCTTACACTGCATCAAGCCACTCCCATAATATCCGTCATCACTCAAATTAGTGCAGGGCTAAGAATAACTGTATAACGTGTGTAAACCTCCAATAAAATTAAAGTAATTATTCCATCACAAATAAATCTCTCAATCAAGTGGCTGTGTCTATAGTATTATACACAACATTATACTTTATTTTCAAATACATATTTATATTACAACCCTCTATGCACACCTTGGCAATAGAATCGCTGTAACATTAGTCCACTGGAGACAAGGTTGAAGAACCCATGTGTAGCTTTTATTTAACTCAAAGATTTAAAACATAAAACAAAGACGTAGCAAAACAAACTTGGCTAAACTTGACAAACACACTTGACTATAACAAACACTCAACAACAGTAGGTTACAACATTGAATACAAAACAAGGACCATGGCAAACATGAGGGTTTAAATACACAATGACTAAGGACTAGACGAGGGACACCTGTGAACACTGACGAGACAATGAACCAATGACATGACAACACATGAGGGCATGGGAATCACATGACAAAAAGCAGGAAGTGCATGGCAGGGAACATGACAGTGAACATGAAAATCTCAAAAATATGAACATGAAACATAACCAAAAACACCCTGTGACAATCGCCATTGGCTAGTACATTTTTTGGTTTACTCGCCAGACTGATATACTGTTTTATTTATATTAGTGCTGTCAAATCAATTAATCGCGATTAACCGCATCCAAAATGAAAGTTTGTTTACATAATATGTGTGTGTAATGTGTATAATTATTATGTGTATATAAATACGCACACACATGTATATATTTAAGAAATGTTTTTTATATTTATATATAAAATATTTATATTTATATATAATTATATAAATATATATACACAGTATATACATGCAAATATTCATAAACTTATACATGTGTGTGTGTTCGAATATACATCTATATCGAGATCTACATCTATATTATATATCGAGATTAATCATTTGACAGCCCTAATAAATATAAATAAATATATATACACACACACACACACATGTATGAATGCATATTTGATATTTTAATTTAATTGAGGACTGGTGGTGGTGCTTAAGATATATATTGTTGGTCATTCATTGTTTCTGTAAAAAAGTATAATAGTAATAGATAATAGTAATTATTAATAAGATAATACTACTACTACTAATTCTACTACTAATAACAATATACAATGCACTAAGGATTGATGAGCTGCTGGGTTCATGAATATTAATCAAGTTGTCTGCGTTCACTGTAACTGATTTGCTGAAATCAAAACAGTGAAGGTAATAGATGAGCACCAGCCAATGAGATTGCCATTTGCGCATTAGTTCCGCCCACTACCAGAGAAACCATCATATCTTCTGCTTGTTCTTAAAAGTTGAATAATTCCAAATGAACAAACAGGAAAATAAGACAAAGAATATGGTTTACATATAGCGTGTCGATTCTGCGTGGTATTTAAGACTCTGTCTTTGCCCGTGTGCATGTGCGTGTGTGTGTGTGTGAGTGAGTGAGAAACACAGCACTCTCAGCAAAGCGACGTCGAGTTGTGTGCCTTCACTAGAGTTTACGGTACGTCAAAAACAAGTGCTCACGCATCCATTGAGCTGAACTGAAATAGACAGATCGCTTGACGGAGAGTGAAACTGTTTCTCTGAGTGTTCAGCGAGTGAAAATATATCAATGCTAAACTTATTCTTAGCCTCTAACACACACACTGGCGAGTAAAATCTAAGCATTTATTAGCCAATGGCTAATGATAGATATTATTTAGTCGCCCAGAGTGAAGATTTACTCGCAAATGCGAGTGATTTACTCGTATTGTAGAGGGTTGTATTATTATTATTATTTAAAATTATTATTGCCCCTGGTTCAGTAATGAACTCTTGTAATAAAGTAGCAGTGGCTGGGACAGATTTTAAGTATCACCTCAAGATGCAATCTAATCCTGTTTACATGAAATAAGCTCCCGAGCAAGTTTGATCTTATGGACATGTTGCTATGATAGCAAGTCCAGGATGAGCTTCGAAGAACCAAACAATCCAAGATCGTGCCAAATCGACAACAATCAAATCCAGCTAACTGAGTTAGCAACGTACGAAGAACGGACCCCTGGTGGGTAATATAATCAAAACCCTTCATAGCCTCAGCAGTTTCAAATGTACACTCTCTTATAAACATCCCTTTTTACAATTTAATCTTTGTACTTATCTGTAATTAAAAATATATTTTAGAAATTAAACAGAAAGGCAGGTTGCAAGCTTGAGCAAATATAAACACAATCAACAAACACTAACGTTGCCATAGTTGCCTGGGGCCCGTTTCAGAAAGGAGGTTAAGTGAAAACTCTGAGTATGTTAACCCTGAAATGAGGGAAACTCTGGGTTTTCCTTTTTAGAATGGGAGGTATGTTAAACCCGAGAAAGCAGGGTAAGTCAAGCCTGTTTCTGAAAGAGAGGTAACTTATACTCAGAGTCAGTTACCATGGTAACTTACTATGTGAACCTAACCTGGTCGGGAGCAGGTTTTCTTCGGTAAACCCAGAGTTTCTTTCGGTCTCCTCCCCCTTTTTAAAGTGCCAACTTGTTTAAATACTTCATTCATTCATTCATGCTGCACAAATGCTTTTCATACTGAGTATTTTTTCTTACCCTATTGGCAGATAATTTGCAAAATAAGAAAAATGCACTTAAATTAGCTTTTTTTTGTCCCCCAGGAAACAAGACTAAATACTTATGTAATTTTTCTTATGCACATTGATTTAAGAATCTTTAGATATTTTGACTGGAAATTACAAGACAAAAGAAAAGCATTTTTTGCAGTGCAGATACATACATTCACTGCAAATATTTTCATCAAGAGGACACCGATGAGGAGGCTGCAATAATTTGTAGGGAGTTACATTCATGTCAGAAGAGGATTTGTTTTGCTTGCTATATCCACATGCATATTTATTTGAACAGTACCATTTTTAATTATAGTTTTCTATATAATATCAGGAATGCAGAGCATATTAGTAAGGCCGCTGTATGCAGAGAAGTAAGGAAAGTTTGCCTCACTCTCACGTGAGCTCTTTCTGAATATGTTTGTGTTGTTCCCTTTCAGTCGGTCACGTTCGACGTACGTGTACGTCACCGACAAATTGGGATTACTTCTGGGAGCCCCTATCAGCTTCGAGTGTATAGAGAACGGGCCAATGACTATTGGCGTGCGAGATTTGCATCTCGCGCTCCGCCCCGCAACGCGGGTATAAACAGGAAGCGGATGCTCACTGTCTGCATTTAAAAGAGCAAACTGCTGTTTTTACAGAATTATTGTTGGTTCAGTGAGGGCGTTCCACAGTGAGAGCAGACACAGGCTGCAATACATTCTTGTGTCTGCCGTGGTTGTCCCTGGGTGCTTCAGCACTAAAAGAGCGTTTCCTCTAAAAGAGCAACACTGTGTGACACTGCGTCTTTTTCAAGATGTCATTCCACCCGTGCGTTTATGGATGCGGTCGTTCCCTGCCGCCAGCTGACGGTCATAATCGAGTCTTACATGTCTGGGCATTCAGCACGCTGAGGCAGCGTTTGTGGATAGTTCATGTTCCCACTGCGGGAACATGACTATTTCGCCGCTTCGGTCGAGACTCGCCTACCTCCGGGAGGGTGGAGTCCCCTTACCTATGCCCCGATCTAGAGCTATTTCTGCCCAGCAACTGAGGACCTGAGGATCAGGCACACCCTCCGAGGGCACACCCCTTGAGCCAGTTTAGGGCACACCCGCTGAGCCAGCCTCCGCTATTCCCTCTATTCCCCTATTCCCTCTGAAGCGGCACAGCCAGTTGAGCTTCCAGAGGAAAACGCTGGCTCCTCCGGGGGGGTCCAGTGGTAACCTTTGGAGCTCCAGCAGACGATAGGATGTCGATCGCTGCATCGGAGGGAGAGTTTCAGTCCTCGGGGGATGAAGACTCGGCTGCATTGCCTCCCTCGGGGAGAGTAGCGTTGCCTGAGACGGACCCCGAGCTGATGGCTGATGGCTATGCTTTCCCGGGCCACGAAGGACGCGATAGAGCTGGTCCCTGCAGCTTCTACAGCCCGTACTTCATTGTACCCAAGAAAGGCGGCGGGTTATGGCCAATCTTGGACCTGCGGTTCTTGAATCGGTCCCTTCACAGGCTGCCGTTCAGAATGCTAACACAGAAACGCATTTTCAGGTGCATCCATCCCCAAGATTGGTTTGCAGGGATCGACCTGAAGGACGCATACTTTCATGTCTCAATTCTCCCTCGACAAAGACGTTCCTGCGCTTTGCGTTCGAGGGACGGGCATATCAGTACAGAGTCCTACCCTTCGGGCTGTCTCTGTCGCCCCCGTGTCTTCACGAAAGTCGCGGAGGCGGCCATTGCTCCCATGAGAGAGCGTGGTGTTCGCATCCTCAACTACCTCGACGACTGGCTGATACTAGCTCAGTCACGAGCGCAGTTGTGCGAACACAGGGACATGGTGCTCAGTCACCTCAGCCGGTTGGGACTTCGGGTCAAATGGGAAAAGAGCAAACTCTGTCCCGTACAGAGGATCTCTTTTCTCGGTATGGAGCTGGACTCGGTCAGTCTGACAGTGTGACTCACAGAGGAGTCGGTGTTGAACTGCTTGAATTCATTCAAACGCAGGACAGCGGTACCACTGAAACATTTTCAGAGGCGTTTTTGGAACCGAAAGTTGAGGTTATCCGCTTACTTACTCTTAAACATACCCAGGTATGTCACATAGCCTGCTTTCTGGAATACACCCCAGGTTAGGTTCACAGAGTTAGTTACCATGTTCAGGGTTAACATACTCAGAGTTTTCACATAACCTCCTTTCTGAAATGGGCCCCTGGACAGCTCAAGACAAAGTAAATTTATGTTCATAACATGGTTTTTCAAACTTTTCAAGTGAACTTTACAATGAAGCTAAATTTTTAAATTTTTACATTTTGCAAATAAAAAGAATGTTAATGTAATGTTGTACATGTTAAAATGACTAATTATGTTTTCTGCCGATACATTGGACATTGTTTTATAGTTGTTTTAAGACAGATAAATGTCACCACATCAATTTTAAACAGATTCATCAGTCTTTAGAAAGGGACTTTATATATGACTGTTACCCAGTGCCGAAGTTGCTAGATATCTAGCTAGTGTCAGTATCATGTTACAGCGGTTAACGTCAGTATTCCTGTAACAATTCACCAGTGTGAGTGCCCCTGATCACCACCAGAGGACACTTCAACCCGGACTGTCATTACATCATAGACTACATCACCCATAATCCTTTGCCCGGACTCATCAGCACTCACTGTTTACACCTATCTCATTTACCTTATTACCTCTGCCTATATCTAGCCTGTTCACCCTGTCATTCTTTGCTAAGTCTTGTTTAGTGTTACACTGCAATTCTGAGCATTTTCCCTGGTTTTATGTCTCTTGGTTTGTTGGATTTCTTGCCTGTGTCCCGGATTACCCTTTTGCTTCTGTCTCCTGCCTTGTTTGCCTGTTTGGACTGCCTACCTGTGTTTTGACCTTGCCTGTACTTTTGACTACGATTGTGGATTACCCTTCAATAAATACTGCATTTGGACCCTCAACCTTCGTGTCTCGGAGCAGTTCGTAACAATTCCACTGTTAGCTAGCAAATGCATAGCAGCCCTATCCACCTAGGAAAAAACTAAACAGTGTACTATTTATGCAAACAGCAACTAAAACTTACCAGTAACTTCTGTGGGCAGTATCTTCATCTCTTCGCGTCTGCTTCGATTTAATGTAGATTTGAAAAGCTTGGCTCTGATTGGTCAAATTGAATGTATGTTACCTGAAAACGAAAAAGAAGTGCTGTTACACTTTAGCTGCGTCTCATTTCGAAGGCTGCGTCCTCTGGAGGTCGCATTTGAAGGCTCTATACGTCATCGAGGTGGTCTCATTTAAGAAAAGTAACAGTTAGATTGCAAAATAAGAAATAAATTACAGTATTTTACACCTCACAAGGAATAACAGTCAGTTTTATTAGTTACTTTTCTTTAATAAGACATCCTTGATGACGTATTCAGCCTTCAAACGCGACCTCCGGAAGAGGTAGCCTTCGAAATGAGACGCAGCTTTTGTGTAAAATACGACTGGCACAGAAAGTAACGTTAATTAAATAAAAATCTTACCTGGAGTCACAAAATAATGAGAGATTCATAACCCTCCGATGAAAGACAATCGCAAAAATAACAAAAAACATCGCCAAAGATAATCCATATGAATCACATGGTTTCCTCCAAGTCCTCTGAAAAGACATGATTGCTCTATATATAATTTACAGTTTAAATTTTGATTTATAATCGCATTCAAGCAACATATGCACGCACAGCTTATCTGATAAACGAATCTCTGAGGTACGAGTACGAGCTCATTATCATAAGAACCAATCATACCCCTTTTCCACCAAGGCAGTTTGAGTGCTGGTTCGGAGCCAGAGCCTAGTTTCAAATCGGTTCTTTGTCTTTCGACACCCAAAGCACCAGCTCTGAACTAGCACCCGGTTCATGCTGGTGGAAAAGGGGTATCAGAGCCGTTCAAAGTTCTGGAACCAATCAGGTTTAATCATGTGTTGTTTGAATTTAAACACAAGTAAAAAGGGATTTTTTTAAGCATCTTTGGAAAAATGATTTAGGATGCATTTCAAATAATATGATGTGGAAACCTTGGAATTTCAGTAGTAGCCTATTACAACGTATCATGTAATGGACAACAGCCTTTTAAGAAGTAAAAGTGAGCAACATCTTAATAAGTATGCATATTGCAATGCTTAATAATAGTTGACAAATGTTTATAATACATTAGAATTTGGTACATTTTAAATATTAAATGTTTTTAAAAAAATCTTACTTCTGAAAATATTAAAATTATAAATATATAAATATTTAATATATATTGCATTATGTATTATATATTGCATAAATATATTGCATATATAAATTCACTAAAACTTCACTAAAAGTGTGCTTGTGTTTAGCATATTTCTTAAAAGTATAATTAAGCATATATTTATTACTAAAGTACTTATAGTATACTTTTTAGAAATATATTAAAATGCCATTCAATATAGTTTTAATGAAATAATAATCAAATAAGCATGTTGGGAATACAAATGTATTATAAACATACAACTTGAATTTCAAGTATATTTTTTATATATTTAATAGTACGACTTTTTCACCTGGGCACATTCAAGTGTTGATAAAAAAATAATAATAATAATAATACATGAAGCTAGAATAAAATAATAGTTATTATAAAAATAAAATTGTTGTTTAAAAGCAGAGAGTCTGTTCTTTCTTTTGATATATTGCATGTTCAGATATTCATAAATATTCGGGGGGCCATAAAATTTTTGTGAAAATGATCAAAAACACTGATGGGGAAAGAGTTAAATTGTGCTTCTTATTTTACACACATTTAACTTAAATGTATTAATCAAACTCATTAAAGTAACATTGGTTAAATGTCTTGGTGGTAGTAATTCTGCAACTCTTTCTGTTCTTGCCTCACTGGTATTCCTCAGGAGTCCTGCAAACGAACAACAGACATTTCGATTTGCAGCATTGATCTTTTTCTGTTAGTCTTCATCTAGTCACTCACTGGGACATAGTTTAGCAGGTGATACTGAACTACACAGATCCTACTATGATGTAATATATCGTGGAACAAATGCAGTATGCATATGCTATAACCTTACATACGTTGGGGTCCAAATTTTTAAGACCACCATTGTAGAAAATGCTTCAAAATTCATCAGCTTTTCCTTCAGAACTTTCTGTTTATTTCTAGATTTTGATAAAGTGGTCTTAGACTTTGGACTCCACTGTTGATAGAGCTTTGTTTGTTTTTTTGAGATCAAATGTATTGAGATGAAACAATATCATTGAAAATAACTTTTGTTTTCTGAATCCTAAAACTTAAAAGTATAAGAGTGCATTTATAAAGATAATAATACAAATTTAAAAAATAAATAAATAAAAATAAAACCCAGAAAACAGAAACACTAGGAGGTTGGCAGTAATTTATGTTTGTCTTATAATAAAATAATTTCTTGTTTCTAACTCTTAATCGGGTAAAAAAGATTAAAAAAAAATAAAAAATACAACTTTGTTTTAGGTTGCACAACAGAGGAAAGTATGAGATAACCTCTGGTTCATTCCCCTCACCTCTCTGACCTTTAACCTTTTGATAGAGCTTCTGGTCCAGGACAGTGTGCTCAATCAATACCACGTCCTCCATAAAACCAACACAGCATGCTGAGGCATGTCTGTCTCTTCTACAAGATCAAGAGTGCATATAAATTCAAATTAAATGAAAGCCTTATTGTGTAAGGTATGCAGTCAGGAAATAGATCACATCAGGCTGATACTCATTCCAAGATAACTCTGGCAATGTCTCTGGGCCATATGGCAATTCCTCCGGTGTTTTTGCTCAAGCCTGTTGTCATCGTATGGTTGTGAGTTTTTTCAAGGGTTGACTAATGAGTGGTAAGGTGTATATGGGTGGGCGATATGACCAAAATATTATATCACGATATGAGTAATTTTATTTCACAAAAACAAAATAACAATATACACCGATCAGGCATAACATTATGACCTAATATTTTGTTGGTCCCTTTTGCTGCCAAAACAGCCCTGACCCGTCAAGGCATGGACTCCACTAGCCCCCTGAAGGTGTGCTGTGGTATCTGGCACCAAGATGTTAGCAGCAGATTCTTAAGTCCTGTAAGTTGCGAGGTGGGGCCTCAGTTTGTTCAGCACATCCCACAGATGCTCGATTGGATTGAGATCTGGGGAATTTGGAGGCCAAGTCAACACCTCAAACTTGTTGTGCTCCTCAAACCATTTTTGAACCATTTTTGCTTTGTGGCAGGGTGCATTATCCTGCTGAAAGACGCCAAAGCCACCAGGGAATACCGTTTCCAAGAAAGGGTGTAGATGGTCTACAACAATGCTTAAGTAAGTGGTACGTGTGAAAACAACATCCACATGGATGGCAGGACCCAAGGTTTCCCAGCAGAACATTACCCAAAGCATCACACTGCCTCTGCCGGCTTGCCTTCTTCCCATAGTGCATCCTGGTGCCATATGTTCCCCAGGTAATCGAAGCACATGCACCCATTACATGTGATGTAAAAGAAAATGTGATTCATCAGACCAGGCCACCTTCTTCCATTGCTCTGTGGTCCAGTTCTGATGCACACGTGCTCACTGTTGGCGCTTTCCGCGGTGGACAGGGGTCAGCATGGGCACCCTGACTGGTCTGCAGCTATGCAGCTCCATACACAACAAACTGCGATGCACTGTGTATTCTGACACCTTTCTATCAGAACCAGCATTAACTTCTTGAGCAATTTGAGCTACAGTAGCTCGTCTGTTTGATCGGACCACACAGGCCAGCCTTCACCCCCTTACGTGCATCCGTGAGCCTTGGCCTCCCATGACCCTGTCGCCGGTTCACTACTGTTCCTTCCTTGGACCATTTTTTGATAGATACTGACCACTGCAGACCGGGAACACCCCACAAGAGCTGCAGTTTTGGAGATGCTCTGACCCAGTCGTCTAGCCATCATAATTTGGCCCATGTTAAACTTGCTCAAATCCTTACGCTTGCCCATTTTTCCTGCTTCTAACACATCAACTTTAAGGACAAAATGTTCACTTGCTGCCTAATATATCCCAGCCACTAACAGGTGCCGTGATGAAGAGATAATCAGTGTTATTCAGTTGTTATTCAGTCATAATGTTTTGCCTGATCGGTGTATATACATGATAAAAAAAAAATAAAAAAAAAACTACAATAGAACAACGATACAAATGAAATATATCTACCTGAAAAAACGGCAAGCATTAGATAGACTTACAGGTGCTGGTCATATAATTAGAATATCAGCAAAAAGTTGATTTATTTCACTAATTCCATTCAAAAAGTGAAACTTTTATATTATATTCATTCATTACACACAGACTGATATATTTAAAATGTTTATTTCTTTTAATTTTGATGATTATAACTGACAACTAAGGAAAATCCCAAATTCAGTATCTCAGAAAATTAGAATATTGTGAAAAGTTTCAATATTGAAGACACCTGGTGCCACACTCTAATCAGCTAATTAACTCAAAACACCTGCAAAGGCCTTTAAATGGTCTCTCAGTCTAGTTCTGTAGGCTACACAATCATGGGGAAGACTGCTGACTTGACAGTTGTCCAAAAGACGACCATTGACACCTTGCACAAGGAGGGCAAGACACAAAAGGTCATTGCAAAAGAGGCTGGCTGTTCACAGAGCTCTGTGTCCAAGCACATTAACAGAGAGGCGAAGGGAAGGAAAAGATGTGGTAGAAAAAAGTGTACAAGCAATAGGGATAACCGCACCCTGGAGAGGATTGTGAAACAAAACCCATTCAAAAATGTGGGGGAGATTCACAAAGAGTGGACTGCAGCTGGAGTCAGTGCTTCAAGAACCACTACACACAGACGTATGCAAGACATGGGTTTCAGCTGTCGCATTCCTTGTGTCAAGCCACTCTTGAACAACAAACAGCGTCAGAAGTGTCTCACCTGGGCTAAAGACAAAAAGGACTGGACTGCTGCTGAGTGGTCCAAAGTTATGTTCTCTGATGAAAGTAAATTTTGCATTTCCTTTGGAAATCAGGGTCCTAGAGTCTGGAGGAAGAGAGGAGAGGCACACAATCCACGTTGCTTGAGGTCCAGTGTAAAGTTTCCACAGTCAGTGATGGTTTGAGGTGCCATGTCATCTGCTGGTGTTGGTCCACTGTGTTTTCTGAGGTCCAAGGTCAACTCAGCTGTATACCAGGAAGTTTTAGAGCACTTCATGCTTCCTGCTGCTGACCAACTTTATGGAGATGCAGATTTTATTTTCCAACAGGATTTGGCACCTGCACACAGTGCCAAAGCAACCAGTACCTGGTTTAAGGACCATGGTATCCCTGTTCTTAATTGGCCAGCAAACTCGCCTGACCTTAACCCCATAGAAAATCTATGGGGTATTGTGAAAAGGAAGATGCAATATGCCAGACCCAACAATGTAGAAGAGCTGAAGGTCACTATCAGAGCAACCTGGGCTCTCATAACACCTGAGCAGTGCCACAGACTGATCGACTCCATGCCACGCTGCATTGCTGCAGTAATTCAGGCAAAAGGAGCCCCAACTAAGTATTGAGTGCTGTACATGCTCATACTTTTCATGTTCATACTTTTCAGTTGGCCAAGATTTCTTAAAAATCCTTTCTTTGTATTGGTCTTAAGTAATATTCTAATTTTCTGAGATACTGAATTTGGGATTTTCCTTAGTTGTCAGTTATAATCATCAAAATTAAAAGAAATAAACATTTGAAATATATCAGTCTGTGTGTAATGAATGAATATAATATACAAGTTTCATTTTTTGAATGGAATTAGTGAAATAAATCAACTTTTTGATGATATTCTAATTATATGACCAGCACCTGTAGACCTTATGTGCTAGAGGAACAAGTGTGCAGCCATCTTTAGGATTTTGTCTTTGAACTTCCGTTTTTGCGGTAGCTCTGTATATTTCTATGGCATCGCCATTGAAGAGTAATTAGCTGGTGAAGTAGATGTGGGTGAGTAAATTCACAGCAAATTTTTGGAGTGAGCTATCCCTTTAATGGCACAGATATGACAGCAGATATATTAGGCTGCTGTCACTTTAAGACTGAGCACACTTATCTAATATAGGCTCTGTTTACACCTGGTATTAAGATGCGTTTTGGTTGATCGGATCACAAGTGGACGACTCTAAGTACAGGTGTAAATGGGATCTAAAATGTTTTGAACTTTTCCACTTTCGACCACTTCCAGAGGTAGTCTAAAACAAATTTGAATGGATTGCTTTCTCAGTCTAGATGCTCATGTGGTCGAATATGTTCGAACAGCCACAAAAGGCCGCCTGCTATCTGCCTACTGACCTAACACATAAACCTTACAGGAAGCATGTGATCAGATTGACCAAAACACATTTTAATACCAGATGTAAAAAGAGCCATAGTACTGATACACATGTGCTTTCTTTCTCAACTGTTTATGACTGTGGTTACGAGGATACTTGCAAAGATGGGCATTTTGACACATAAGTATGTGTATTTACCCGTTTACGCCCAATAAGGCACCAAAAAGAACTCAGTTTAGTACTCACACGCTGTATAAGCAGTGGCTTCATGTGCATGTTTCAGGTGTGTGCTCTCCGAAACAATCCCTCAAACAGTGTGTATATGCTGAAATGAGTCTTCTTTCACTGCATTTGAATGATGTAAAATCTTTTTGTTTTTAAACCGCAAGGCTTAAACACATTCAAATGATAAACTTTTGTGACGGCGCAACACAGAAATATCATGTGAGCGTGACCCTGATAGAAATGATAGCCCAAAATCTCTACCGGTTAACAAACTGGTTAATCGTGTCTACCAATATATTGCTGTCACGGGTGTGTGCAGGCAGTAAGACAAAGACAGGCAGATACAATTCCAAACGTGATTTATTCTCAAATAAAAGCAAGACAGTCACAAGCAACAGCACAAAACACTAAACATAACTGAGATCAGACAGAGACTGAAGGAACGGGAGGAACTTATATAGTGAACACAATGAGGATAATTAACAGATCACAGCTGACACAAATTAACTAATGATGATGGTAACCAGGCAGACAGACGAGTAGTTGGAAACAGAACAAAGGAACATGTGACAGATACAAACAAACTGAAACTCCAATCAAAGTGAAACTAAACGTGACTGTGACAATCGCTTCCAGTAATTCCAGGAAGCATTTCTGATCTAAGCCTGACTAAGTTTAGACCATACATTTTATTCATTTTAATTTGATTATTTACACAATGGCAAGACATTTAACAGGATGGAACTTAACAGGCATGGAAATAAAGAGCTAATGTTGAGGTACTGAAAGCTATAAAAGGTGTTAACAAAAGATTAATGTAGATATTTTGAACCATTTGAAATAGGAATCATTTCATACTTATTTCTAACATTTTTATCAAATAGAAATGTTTTAAAGTGAGACAAGCAAAATAATTCATTGTCATATTGAATGCTAATACTTGCTCATGTAACAAAAGTATCATGATTACATTAAATACACTATTGATATCATGATAAAATAAAACAGAATTTTCTGTGTTTTCACTATTATACACTAGGGGGTGCTATTATGCATCTTCTGAATGAGCACAGAATCTCCTGATCAAAACACAGGCGAAGAAGACGCAAAAAAAACAAGCAATCGTATGGAAGCAGATGCAAAAGTAAAATAATGTCATCATCAACATTAAACAGCATATACATCAAAACTATCTAATGTTATAGAATGAAATGTCGACCCATGATGAGCTATAGGACTGTGCAAGCAGTAGATTGTAGAGAGGACTCGATCTACTCCATCTGTGTTTGATCATCACTCTGAATCTGATCTGGATTCTGTGATTTTCTCAGCTTTTTGTTCAAAATGTTGCTTTTTTAAATGAAACTTACCCATATTCAAGTGTTGATAAAGTAATGCATGAAGCTAGAATAAAAGTTTTTTTTTTTTGGTTTGAAAGCAGAGGGTCTGCTCTTTCTTTTGATATATGCATGTTCAGATATTCATACAACAAAATATTCTATGGGCAATTACATTTTTGTGAAAATTATCAAAAAAGCTGGCGCTGGCTGGAAAATTAAACATTTTGTTGCAGAACACACTATATATTTCATAATAAAGAAAGACACAGATTTGGTTCATTTTCACCATTTTTATTTCTAATTTACACTTATACCATACATGACTAGTTTGGGTGCACACTTTCTAGTTATTAGTGGTATATTGTGTTAACGTTTATTTCTTTTGAGTTTAAGTTACCTACGTGTGGAAAGCGGAGGTTTGACGCTGTCTGGGCAAAGTGCTGCACTTCTGTGGAGGTCCGTTCTAATAAAGGACCGGCTGGCGTCAGTTGCCACCGTTTTGTGGCCCATGCTGCAGATTAGCCGAGGGGGGGTGTATGGTTGTTTGTTTATTTGTTTATTATAATTGTTTGTGTATATAACTAACTTGTTTATGACCTATTTCTTTATTTTTGTGAATTAATTACTTCATTTATTCTAACTGTTAATTAATGTCTGTTATTCCCTATGTGTGTGTAATGGACTAGTCCTTTGTGTATATAAGTTCTCCCATGTGTGGCATTTGGGAGGCCATGTTTTCTTTGTTTAGTTTAGTTTGATTGGTGCCATATGTGAGGGAGCAAGCAGTCAAGGGCAAAGAACACAGGATTTCCAACCAAAAAATAATTTATTAAATGCAAAACAAAGTTACAAATTAAATTACTTGAAAAACTGAATGAAAATAAAGTCAGATCTGGGCCCATAAAAAAAGGGTAAACTAAAGAGAACCAAACTTAACAGTAATCAAACACACTAATCAAACTAAACCAAACAAAGAAAACATGGCCTCCTCCAGTGTCGGGGGGCAGGGCTCTGAGCCGCCACTCGGCTCCATCTGCGGCAGGGATTGGCTGACGTAGTTCAGCATACGGGACGGTAGCTCCGGGTCAGAGTGGAACAGAAAGCCCATCCCCAACGCCAACACGGCCACCAGCACGGCCTTCCTCCACATGACCTGACCTGCACACGTTGCTTGCTGGACTATGAACATTGCTCTATTTGGTGTTCCTGTGTGCACTAGTGAACAAGAACAAGACCAACAAGAACCCACTCTACCCCAACTGCATTTGCCGTCAACATTTACAACTGCAAACCTACTGATATTTGTTTGTTTACTTGCATCTAAAACACCAAAACTGTCTAGTCATGACCTTCAGCCATTAGCATGCTGCATTATACATCTCTCCCATCAAAAGCTGCTGAATTAAACAGCATCGATCTGATTTTTCTCATTCACAAGGTGGCACTGTTGTTTCTCTGTTCGAATGTTGTGAGAAAGGCTATGAGTGAGAGAGAAAGAGCAGAAGAGAGAACACGCTGGTCTCCCAGCACAGCAGATGTTAATTTTCTTTCAGTTGGCTATTGAGCGCCAAGCAAAGCAGCCAAGCCTCCCAATTCACTGACCATTTAACACTACTAATGACTTTCATGCTCAGTAAGGCCACACAAAACTGTGGCATTCATTTTGAGACAGACCCTCGCCACTAAATCTACAAAATGGGACACGAGTTTAAGGACAAGGCAGGTGAACACTCTACGTTGGCAGCGCTACGAGCAGGCGAGGGCCGTGTCCCTGGGGTGGATGGTAGCAGAGTTAATTGAAACTAAATGGATTCTGCAGGCACGGCATGAACTACCAGCAGGTGGAGTCACAGACGGGTGATAGAGGTGATGATAGACATCATATGGCCACAGCAAGACACCAGCAACACACCTAACAAACTAAGCCCAAAATGCTTGTATTTATGACATGTACATCAACAGGAAACACTTATAAACAATACAATGTCTTCTGAATTGTGGTTGCTGTAATATTCAATCTAATTCTCATTTTGTAATAGTGATTTTTAAGTACAATTTTAAACAGACGAGGAATGTCTTTAAGAACTAACAAATTCCATTGCCCCATCTCAAGCTACATTATTAATAAATAATATACAAAGAATGTTCTGAACTTGTAACCAGAAAATGGCTGCCAATCTCACTATTAGCAAAGCTCCTATATTATGGCCTCCTATCATTAGCCTTTTTTTTTTAGATCAGTGGTTTTATGAAACAGGGTTGGATATATTATGCTTGAGTCTAGCTGAAAAAGATAATTATGAATGTAGAACTGGCCGTTTAAACATTGCAACTTTAAGTTAAATTGTTATTTTAATGACAGTTCAGTTTTAGGTGACACATGTTACATGTATTTACTATAGTAATAACTATAAATTAGGCATACTTACATGCAAATAACCCTAAACCTAATTCTACCGTAACCCTATAAGTACATGTAATTACTATTACTCAGTACTGTATAATTACACTGTAACAGGGACACATTAAAATAAAGTGTAACCCAGTTTTATTTTGAGGTAAATATAGGCTAGTTAAATTCAAAGACATAGATAATGCTGTTTCAAATTCACATAATTTTTAATTATTAAATACAATTATATATTATTATATTAACTATTATTTAATTTGAATTTCTATTACTGGCTATATGGATTTGTACTCCTTTCAATTACTTTTATGAAGACTACATCCTCACATAAAATATACACTCAATGGCCACTTTATTAGGTACATCACTTATACCGGGTTGCCTTCAGAACTGCCTTAATTCTTCGTGGCATAGATTCAACAAGGTGCTGGAAACATTCCTCTGAGATTTTGGTCTATATTGATATGATAGCATCACACAGTAGCTACAGATTTGACAGCTGCACATTCATGATGCACATCCCAAAGGTGCTCTATTGGATTGAGATCAGGGGCCGTATTCACGAAACATCTTAAGGCTAAAAGTAGCTCCTAACTTGCCGATTTAGGAGAAACACTTAAAAATAATGGGTGTGTCAGCCCTAATTTTATGACTCCTAAATTTTTGCTCTAAGAGTATTTCATAAAGCATTTTAGCACTAAAACCAGCTCCTAAATCTGTACAAAGTTAGGAGTAGTCAAGAGGACTCCTAAATCACTAAGACCAAATCACAGAAAATCCTAAAATAGCGGTTGCCTGCAATCTGCCTCAGCAATCTGCCCAAAGACACTGTTCACCATTAAGGCAATAGGCGATAGAGCCTTGGGTGCTAAACCTTTTCTTCATAAATGCAATAAATATTTTGATTTATAGATTTTAACCTGCAATGACATAACGTAAAGGTTAATTTATGTACAGGCAAAATGCATTGAATGATATTGCGGTCAAGTTGATATCATAAATATATCTGTATCATCTCTGTATTTTACGGTTCTGTTGTCTGTCGCTGTATAGGAGAAACCGCCTCTCATGGCAAATAAACAAAATAAAACAAAATGGTTAAACGATTAAAGAAATGTTATTCATTTTAAGGTTTTAAAGTGTAGCCTTGTTTAACATTATGTAATCCTCCAAAACGAGTTCAAGTCATGAACAGAGCAAAATGTTATTATTTCTTATTAAGTAGATGAGTAAACTGCATTTAATAAATGCGACTGAAGACATGTCATTGATATGACAACTGAATACAAGAGAGTCAAGACATTAATGCAACAATTTTAATATTCATAAATAAGAATACGTACAAATGTGTATGCCGGAAAAGTTGTTCTTAAGTAAATAATTTAAGTTTTAGTGCTGTCAATATGTCAATATTATAAGTTTCAGTGTGTATGAAAATGTTAATAACTGTACGTGTGGTAGAACAACACTTTACGTAAAAATACATACATATTCTCATGAGATCAAGTTGCTCAGGTAGGCCGTGGCGTTTAAACGATGCTCAAGTGGTACTAAGGAGCACAAAGTTTGCCAAGAAAATATCCCCCCACACATTTGAATGAATTAATTTAGGCTAGCAAAACACTTACTGGATGGGTTAAGGTCATGAAATGCTGTGGGCACAAATGGTACTCATTTTGTGGAACGAGTGCAGCTTGATAAATGATGACATTAATTCAATTTCAACTTTAATTAATACCAGATATAACAAATCCAAGATAGGGGACTGATCCAGAACAGGGCCTGAAGCAACATTTGTGCTACCGCCTCTCATTCAGGATGTGATTCAGTTAACATACATGACAGAGGTAGACGTTAATGACATCAGATCAGCCTGACTCTGATAAGCAAAAAACAGAATTGATTTTTTTTAACTTTATGTGTTTTTTTTTTTTTTATATGAGCTTACTGAATGATGAGCATCTTAATTAGGCATGAGCTCATGAAGCATTACATCCAATTATGGATTTATTTTTTATGTGTGGATTAATGGTAATTTAAAAACGTGTGCTATTAAAAATCATCAACACATTAAAAATGTAAAAACTTTATGGAGGTTTTTTTAAATGGTTTAAAATTCATCTTTATTATTTATTATTATTATAAAAGATTTCCCCTCAGGGAGAATTCATTATCATTTTACTCTACAAGCCCCACCACATTTATGTGCATTACATTTTTGTTGTAGCCCAATTTTCTGTTTAGAACACTATGCAGCTTGTTAGTATGAAGGATCAGACTTTATTTATATAAAAGCACAATCTGTGTTTTGAAGTAATTCATGCTGCAGTCTACTGCACTGACCTTGCAAGAGAGGTTGTAAACAGATGCTAAGTTATTGTCTTCTGTGAAGTAGTTCATAATGAAATGTATTTTTGTAGGCAAGTACTTTACCATAAGGGAGGTACAATCATATTTCTAAAGTGTGACAGCTAGGTCATTTGAGCAGATATTCTATTAAACCAACAAACCTGTTGCTTTCTACAAACATGGCTTGCATTGCACGGACTGATAATAGCAGAGGACTGTTATATGTTCAAGTATCTATTTTGTTATATAACTTGCAGTGTAAGCCAATGTGTTGACACCAGCTGGAATGAGGCAGGTCAGATTTACTGTGGGCTCTATAAAGTAACTTGAGGAACAGACAGCAACACACTCATTTTAGTGGATTCAATGGACTGTAATGAAGAAAAATGTTACTTGCAAGGACAATTACATCTTATGCTTCCTGCTGGGGAAAGTTTGTAGGCTCCCTCTGTGAAGAAGACATCAGTAGAAAACATGAACAGATTAGCAGAGAATAATTTAACAAATCCACACAGTCATATAACAAAGAATCAACAATCTTGTGAGACATTTTTAAGACAATTTTGCATATGAATATGTGTGATATTGCTTTTATACACAGTTCAATAAGAATTTAATACTGAGTAGCTTAAAATTTAAACACAACATTGATCATTAATTGTAATTTTTTTTCACTCCAATGAAAAATGAGTTCCAAAAACAGGCACAGAATAATTAACGTGTTTCTGAGCATGTTCCTGAATGAATCAGTGTTGTCCAACGAATCATTTGAAACGACTGAATGATTCAGCAAATTGTTCATATAGACTAGTTTCATTGCTGAGTGAATCAGTGTTTTGGAATGAATCAGTTGAGTGAATGATTATATTAGTCAGTTGTAAAGACGTGTTTAGTTTTAGAATGAATCAGCGTTTTTGAACAAATTGGTTGAATGAATGATTCAATGACTCACTCATAGAGATCACTCACCACCTTTGACTGTGTAGTGATGTAACCTACAAAAATGGTCACTGTAAAATTCCAAACACAAAAGCACAGACTGACAGTCTGTAATGTGCTAACAAAGACAAGCGGAGTGATACCAACAGTGTAAACACTCAGTGCTGTTGCTTGGCCTGTTTTGTCAAATCTTCTGAAAGATTCTGTTGTCAGATTCAAGAAACAGTCACTTTTTATCTCACAATTCTGACTTTTTCTTTATAACTTGGAATTGCAAGTTTATATTTCACAATAATGTGAAAAAAAGCCAGACATGCTAGATATAAGCCCCCCCCCCCCCCCCCCCCATTGAAACAAAAGAAAAAATCAAAAGTCAAAATTGTGAGATATAAACTCAGATTAAACTTAATAGATATCTGATATCTGAGATAATAGAAAATAATAGATAATTGAGAGTAATAAAAATAACTTGTGATTTTTTATCTCACAATTCCAAGTTTAGCGGGAGAGTGTGGACGGTTGGGGAGTGAGGACATTCCCTTTAAAAGCCAGATGCGCTTGCACCATGGCAGATATCTCTATTTATTATGGCGGAATTTACGAGCGGAAAGACTGAATGCTTCTCCAGAGAGGAATCCATTTTTAATATTTACATTTTTTGTGTGCTGCTGTGTGTGTAATAACCTTTAAATTACACTAAAAATACTGTGCTATTGACTTTAGACTAGGTTTTTGTTGTTCAATGGCGCAGTCGTTTTCAGCTGCCTCAAAATAGCAACGCGCCAACAATGCGCCTGAACACACCTCGTTTTCAGACCAGCACGCCCATGGGCGAACAGATGGGTGCGAGTGCAGATAAGAAGTTAATACTGAATAACTTAAAATTGTGTTGCAACCGTTCCCACTCTCTCCCCTATATCTAGCAATTCTGACTTTTTCCCCCTGAGAATAGCAATCTAAATTTCTAAGAATTTAGAACTCGCAATTGCTATAAATCCTATTTATGAGATTATAACTGGCAATTGCAAAAAAGTCAAAATTGTGAAATAAAAGTCAAAATTACATTTTGTGTGTGTGTGTGTGTGTGTGTGTGTGTGTTTTATTCCATGGTGGAAATAAACTTCCCTGGATTAACGATTATATTTTAGATTTGTCTTTTTTTTATTTTTATAAAGCAAACAAAAACAAAAAAAAAAACATTTCATAGATTCATAGGGACTGATGACTAAGTGTGTGTGTTTGTGTGGGTAAGAGAAAGAGAAATAGAAATCTGGTAGGTGTAACTCTACAGAAGAAAAATATTACATTGGGGTTTTATTCCACACATCGCTCTTTCTCTTTCTGATCGTGCACACACTACAGCAAGTCTTCATGATTTTTTTTCCATGAAAGCTGCTTATTTTACCTCCAACCATCATCAATAAGTCATAAAAAAGGAAGAGAGAAACAAATACCCAGCAAAGGCCATTCCCTTTCCTGCCATTATGTGCTCTTGGAAATGGCCCATAAATTAAACATCAAACATAAACATAACAAAACACAAAGGTTGTTAGTCTTGGATCAGAGATGTGAAGATGGTCTATGGAAATGATGTTCTTTCACGTCAATGCATAATCAGATGTTAGTAGCAGGGTGAGAGAGCAGTTCCATCGTTTTGTTCACAAATTAGGTTTTGGGAAAAGATTCATAATTTATAATTCTTAGACATCTGATCATCAAAGCAATTGCATTCATTCAGGGAAGAACTATTCATATGCATATATCTCCCCAGTCTTCACACAATCTGCAGATGGCATAGCAATTGCTGGACCCTTAGAATTCATTCTAATCTTATGATCCGCATTATAATTTTGTTTCAGATCACAAAGGATCTTGTTTTACAATTCGTAGACAAAATATACAAATGTTATACATATATATGCTATACATTTATAGAAATGCATGCTGGACATTTTGCAACCAGACAAAGACAACACAAAAGAGACTACCACTAGCCTAGTCCAGTCTCTGGAACCCTGGGGGCCTATGCAGGTACTGCAGGGTCTTTGGGCAGGTATTTAAACATAGGTCCACACAATCTTCAATATTCATAATAAATTCATATTACAATAATATTTAAAAATGTAAAACTGCATTTAATTCTGATGTCAGGTTTTAAACTCGATGGAAAGGCCTGCAACTAATCATTACTTTTTGACAATTGTAAAAAAAAAATATTCTTCCTTGTATTTTATTTTTAGGATGACATCAAAGAATTCATGGATAATGAAAGTGACAAACATTTTGCTATTGTCTACCAAGGAGTTCAGGAAATAACGGAGAAAAATATGGCAGCTACTAAATTACTTTTCCTGTCTCAAAAGCAATATTGTCATAGCTAGAATATATTTTACTTGATAAATTACATTGTCATAGTAGAGCAGATTGTTATTCTCCTGAAGTAAACATCAATTTACAAACGATATGACTTTTTGCCTTTTCAAATGTCTTTTAAAAGGAGCATTAATATTAGATTATAAAACTTTTTTCATGATGCTCCTTAGATTATATGACTGATCTCGATCTACTGCACTAAAATGGGCTGTGAGATGAAATGTGACATGAATAGCGTAAGATTCATTTAATGTAAGTTTTTACCTGCAATCACCCTATCACAAATTACCATGCCAAATAAACCTGCTAAAAAGTATACAAAACCTCTGAAATTAGATTAAATTATTATTAATAATACTAATACTAATTAAACTAATTTAGTTTAAAAAAAAAAGTATAAACAAATATCACCTGCTTAAAGAATTAGTTCACTGTAAAATGAAAATTACCCCAAGATTTACTCACACTCAAGCCATCTTTGGTGTATATGACTTTCTTCTTTCTGATGAACACAATCAGAGTTAAACTGATAAATATCCTGACACTTCCAAGCTCAAGAAAGTGCATCCATCCATCATAAACATACTCCACACGGCTCCGGAGGTTAATAAAGGCCTTCTAAAGCAAATAGATGGGTTTTTGTAAGAAAAATATCCATATATAACATGTTATAAAGTGAAAATATCTAGCTTCCGCCAGAACACCTTCTGTATTCAACTTACAAAGAAAGTGTAACGCCTCTCGCAGTTCAAAACGCTTACATCCTAGTCATACGTCGTGTCAGTTACGCTTTTTTTTGTAAAATTTTACTTTATAACGTGTTAAATATGAATATTTCTGTAACACAAATGCATTGCTTCGCTTCAAAAGGCCTTTATTAACCCTTTCGCATGTACGATCACATCGGTGTGATCAGTCTTGTCTGGTTTCTGGAGCGTACGATCACACCGGTGTGATTAGCACGGTCAGTGCATCACGTGATCAACTGCTAAATTCAAATGTGCTTTCGTGCGTTGGCTTGTCATATACAACAACTATCCATTATAATTAGACAACAAGTTTTATCATATCAGATACACATTGTGTAAGTAACTTTTAAGTTTAATCTATTCTTCTCCCAGTTCACCGGCCACTTACTTTTATGTATTTCGGGAGATGTGGATGAATTCACGTGTTGTAAATCCGATTGCGGCACAAACTAAAATGGCGGCGCCCATCGTGCATATAGTTCAACTAACGTGATAGTTCAAAAGGTGTTTAAACAACAAAACACATCCATTTGCCCATATTTGACAATCGGAATATCAGATATTGCATGCTATAGTTAACAAATTTGTGAATATTTTTAATAAAAAAGGAAAAATGAAATAAAAGCTGATCATCAGTCATACAGCACTATTATGACTGTGGTATGTCACGGGACACCATGGAAACAATAAAGTGACAGGCCTATGTTCTAAATAATGGTCGCCTTGAAAAGCTCACGCTGTGGGGTCAGCCAGAATATTTTAAACTTACATGTGAAAGTGTTAACCAAAGTACAAAGAGTGATTAGGCAGACGCCTCTATGCTTTCGAATCGCTCTTGTGGTACTTTGATGTCGGTCTATACAGCACCGCTTCAAGAAGAACACACCTATTGTCTTTGAATGCCTCTGTTTTTCAACATAGGCTCATTGGAAAAAGTGCCTCTACCTACATTTTTGCAAAACTCTAAAAACTTATCTACAGATTCAGCTAAAAGGAACCAACAACTTTCATTCCTTTTCAAACTAATTATGATTACAGTGCCAGATTATTGATTAATAAAGGCACACTGTATTTCACACAGTTCCTTGCACAATACTACATATGACCTCAAAACGCTTTTACCATAGTACATGATTTGTAAATGAATACATCTTGATGTTTGCATAACATGATCAGCTTCATATGTATGGCTTTTCTAATGTTTCTGACATTTCTTGCTCGGTACCTGATACAGTATTGCACTTGCGTCACAGCACTCAATAAAAGAGCTCAAAAACTTGTAGAAGCAAGTAAAAATTTGCTGTGTATAGTGTTTGATTCAGCAAATTCATTTTTATCTCACATTTGATTTTGTTTATACTATCGGTTAAGTTTGGGGTGGGTTGTAGTGTAGGTGGTACGTTATTTTCAAATGCATTTATGCTTTTAGCACCATTCATTTTTATTTCTGAACTGCCATGACATGTATAACAACATGTGTAATAAAAGGCTGAGTCATAATCATTTGTTTTGGATAACTGGAAAACTAAATGTGCTTTAAGTGCAAATCACTAGACATTTAATTTTGAAAGTGTTGCTGTTTTCACAGTCAAAACTACAATGTAAAAACTGTGTTAACAAGACTAATTATCAAAATACCTCTGAACAACCCAGGGAGGTCTAGGTAGGTGAAGAAACCTACAGTAGCTGCTAAGGTTCCCATTTGGCAATTGCTGGACTGGTGTGTTCAAGTGTACTGAGCTATGAAGGAACAATCTCTGAGTGAGAAAAAATGATCTTAGATAAAAAAACCTCTTGAAAAAAATTATCTGTTCATCAGTCCATTATAAAAAATGGACTTTACAATATGGGTGCACTAATACGCATTAATTCATGCTTAACTAATGCACAGATAATTATGAGTTAATGTATAACTCACAAAGAGAACTAGACCATTCATTAGTGATTACCGCATCAGCAACTAACAAAGAGTCTATCTGATTAATAGAAAGTGGGACACTGAGAACATGTGGCCGGGGCACTGCTATTTCATAACACTGTGTCTACACTGGACGCAAAAGTTGTCAACTGTCAGTAGTTCAGATTCTGATACGCTAGTATTTTTGTATGCAGCCCAAATTACCCATCCTTTAAACACATTCTTTGACATTACATTCACTGTGCAACTGTCAGAACTTTAGGGGTGTCAACCATAACCATAACTGCAATGAATTATTACAATGAACTTAATAATGAGTTAAGTCATAACATAATGATATCTTTGCAAATTATTAGCTAATTAATAATTAAATGGAAGTTGAAATATATGGCTTTGACCCATTGTGGTAATTAACACATTAATTTACACTATTAGTTAATAATATACATTGTTAAGGAATTAATACATGTCACATGTCTGTTTGGCCTTTCTGTTGTGTTTTGATTCTGTCACATGTACCTTTGTCTTAGTTTCCCACCACTTGTCTGTTTCCTAGATTACCCTCATTAGTTAAGTTCTGTTCAGCTGTGTTTAGTTAATTATCTCGTTTCTGTCTGCTATTTAAGTTCCTCTTGTTCACTCAGTCTTTGTCTGGTCACTGTTATAATAGATGTGTTGTGCTGTTGCCTGTCTTTAGTTTATTTGTATTAAACCACATTTGGAATTGTATCTGCCTGCATGTCTTCATCTTCCTGCCTGCACACACCCATGACAGATGACTGGACCACAAATGAGTTGGGAACTCCCCGTCCGGAGTCCAGTGCCGATTCCTGTCCCCGTCCGGAGTCCAGTACGGAGTCCAGTGCCGTCTCCTGTCCCCGTCCGGAGTCCAGTACGGAGTCCTGTGCCGTCTCCTGTCCCCGTCGGGAGTCCAGTGCCGTCTCCTGTCCCCGTCCGGAGTCCAGTCCGGAGTCCAGTGCCGTCTCCTGTCTCCGTCCGGAGTCCAGTGCCTGTCCGGAGTCCAGTGCCGTCTCCTGTCCCCGTCCGGAGTCTAGTGCCGTCTCCTGTCCCCGTTCCCAGTCCGGAGAGGCCTGTCTTCGTCTTCCTGCCTACACACACCCGTGACAACATGATGACACTAAATTAATAGCAATTAATATATGACTTAATCTATTAATCAGATACTCTTTAGTTATTGATGTGGTAATCATTAATGAATGGTTTAGTTCTCCATGAGTCATTAATGATTATATGCACATTAGTTAAGCAATCAGTGCATATTAGTAGACCTGTATTGTAAATACCATAAAAACAATTCAAATTTGAAACTTCAAAGCCTCTGCTGAGGTTCACAAGAGACAACCTTGATGTCCCACACTTTTGAGAAAATATGAGAAGAGGTTAAACAAGTACAGCACCCAGAGATAAGGAGAGACCATGGTTTGGGGCTGCTGAGTGCTCAGAAGTCAGTTTGCCTTACTTTGGCTTACTGTACTTTGGTTTAAAAGTACAGTGAACAACTATAGATCAGTGCAATATTGCAATAGTGCACTTGCTGCTAGGTTAAAGTTTCTTGTTCAGTGTTTATTCTTTCAGAAATCTTTAATTCCACAGCTTTGATCAGCATGGGAAACCGGTGCTCTAACAAGAATGCAGTATCTAGCAAACCTCTTGAGACCAGGGGAATTAGATTTAGCCTACCTGTACAGCTCATGCTAGCTGGCTTAAAGGATGCTAAAGACGGCAGCCTCCAGTGTCAGTCACTAACACACTTCTTGAAGCCAGTGAGGGAGTGAGATTTACCCACACAACTCTGGCCTCTGTTACACTCAATTACCTAAAACGCACTCCCATTCGGTTCACTGCACCAATGTAACTGGTTCTACTTGAACCATGACTAACAGGATTTGAACCAGCATCATAGTGTCAGGAGAATGGGAGGTGGGCACACAAACAATGATGCTAAAGACCACAGGCTCTAACATCAGTCGCTAGCTCTTCTTGAGGCCAGGGATTTGAGGTTTACATGCACAGCCTTTGCTAGCATCTGAAGGGATTTACAATCCCTCCTCTTGTATTATATAATGAATTGGAAATTTTATTCTGCTCTTCTCATGACAGCTGTATGAGACATGTATAGACAACTGTGTCTAACTGTGTCATGAAGGTCAATAATACACAAATAAAACACATATGCATCCTAAGTATATGTAAATCATTTTAGGATTTATAGCACAATTTGTCACTATATGTTAAACTATGACAGTGAATCATGTGTAGAAGTTTGTATCAGTGCTCTGTGCCCTGTGTGAATGTGGTTTTCATGTTCTGTTCCAGTGAAGTCTTATCTAATTGTGCTTTCAGGGATTGTTTATTATTTTTAGAGGCATGTGACCTTAAATGATGTCCACTGATTATCCATATGACTATAAGTACAAGTGTTGCTGTATCCTTAATTAATGCGAGGCTGGATCCTCTTACTCATTTTCTATGGCCTATGGAAGTGTGGATAACTTTGTCTTCAGTAAACTCTCAACTGACTTAACTTAAACTTTGACTCCTGGTCTGCATTAGCCGTTGCTTTAAAAGCCGTTAAACGCCAACTCCATCAAAAATTAGATAATGATATTGAGTGAATGCTCTTCGCAGATAGTTTACGTTCAGCAAATACTTTTGCTTCAAATTGGCAAAAATTCCACTCATACAAATCGAGTATGACCTCACTCGTACGAATTGGTAAGATTTTTGTTAAATCGTACGTATTTGACGAGTTGGTTCATTCGTATGATTTCGTACGAATGACCTAACCTCAAACCCTGCCCCTAAACCTACCCATCACTGCAGTATAGACAAATCGTACAAATTCATGCGAGTGAGGAAATACGTACGCATTGGTCGTGAGACCGCTGCAAGTTTTTATGATCTTTTGTCGTCACAGTAGCAATGACAGGAATTCACAAGAAGCAAGTAAACACAACAGTGTTCCTTGTGCTTCTGTAAAACTCGGACAGTAACGGACGTGGCATGCACTTGCATCACAGCTCCCCCTTTCTTCATTTTAACATTTTTAATTTTGCCTTCATCATTTGCAATGTTTCCAGTTGAATCTTTATTGATTTTTCAACTGTTTACTATGTCTTGTTGTCCAAAGAGTTGGAAAAAAAAAGCTGGACTGGACTGGTTTTGCAGCAAAAGAATGCTTTTTTTAATTTGTTAAAGACAAATGAATTAATTAAAGTGACATTTTTGATAAGGGATTTCAATAACTGACTAATAACCTTTTCATTGCCATTAATGTTAAATTGCTGAACCTAAACGTAATAATAAAATAAAATAATTAAATAAAATAGAAAAGTGAAAAGTTGTAACCCCTAAGCCCTGAGATTACTTCCAACAGATTAGTGACCAAGTATCTTACTGGGAATGTTTTAAAGCAGAATAGCTATTGCAGAATCTCTCACTCCCAAACTCAAACGCTTATTCCAATCAATCTTGCCTAGCAGCAATTCAATATTTAAAGCAAACAATTAAATAATTGGTGTGTCACTGAGATTTTTTCTTTGAACAGAACAGAATAAGAAATCAGTATATTGTGTTTTTCTATACATCTGTGTGAAAATGGTCTAGAGAAATCTGAGTGAAAGTTGCCTGTGAATGATGCCCTGGAGGCTATAACTTGAATTCAGAAATGAAATTGAATGGCCTATTTATATGAGTTTATAGAGGTTTCAGATAATATAGGAATACACAGCTACTCTGACTGTGAAGAAAGAGTGCTAAATATGTGCTAGAGTGACTGAGAATGACTTTGACACCACAGTGCTCTGTCTTTCTTTGGGATACATTGTAAGATTGTGTATTATGTTCTGATATAGCACTTAATGTATCTTGTTTGATTCAATGTTTGTGAAAGCTTCAACAACAGTTTTGCTTTCCTTGCTAATTTCCTTTGCTTTCTCTAGGGTAAGGTGTACCTGCATAGCTGGCCACTGTTACACTTGCAAGGAGGAAATTCCTTAAAATGATCATATAGCCTTGAAGAATAGAAAAGCACTTTCACTGTAATATGTATAAGAACAGGAGAAAGGGCTGGTTTAGTCGATCTGGTCAGTAACTGTAACAGATTGGGTCAGATGAGATCCTCTGATTGCTGTCACTGTGTCTCTGATGGATGTCTACATGTTGGTGCTAGAACCGAAACTCTGATAACAGGATTGAAATCTCAATCATCTTTGCAAGGCTGAGGTCAGCAGGACACGTCCCACTGTCTCATGCCATCAAGCGGTGATGAGCCCTGGATAAAACACACAGCACAGCTTGTCTGCTGAGGATTATAGGGCTCATGTCACAGGCAAACAGAAGGTATAGGATCTGAATGTGGCGGTATATTCTATAATCCAGTTCACAAATCAGAAACAAGTAACGGCCCAATGCTGGAAAGAGGATAATGAAGGTAGTCCAGGATCATATTCAGACATTTACAAACAGAAGCTCAAGCAAAAAGAGCATTTTTTTACTGAAAATACCATTTTGGGGTAAAAATCGGCAATGTCATTGGAATGCGTGCACATGGGAGGCTATTAATAGACGTGAAACAGTTCCACCTTCAGGTTATCAAAACCTACTCTCGATGCTGCATACTCATACGCAATGGTAATGCTGTGTTCTCATATGCAATGGGAACGAGAATACCTACAGTGCTGCACTGGGAAGTGTCTAGACCCCTCAAGGTTGTGTGCGAACAAACACTGGAGAGGTCTCAGACATAAGCTTGGGATGTCAACTCAACATCCAAACTATAAAATCTGATAAATGTGTGCAGATAGAGAGGACCAACCTGCAGTATTACATACTTGCTGCAAGGGGGCGCCTCTTGCCAAAGCCCTGGAGGATGCAACACCCCCATAGCAAATGAAAAGTTACCAGATGCACGGTCGATAATGGAACTTTAGGAAGAGAGTCAGGGTGAGGGTGCAAAATTGCTTTCGACCAGTCCAGGGGCAAAGTCTAAGCAGGATGGCAAAATCGACAGAGCCTGCAAATCCCCAATTCTCTTTAACCCTCTGGACCCTAAGGCTATTTTGTGGCCCTGAAGAAGTTTGACATGCTCTGACATTTGTGTTTTTTTTTTAGTTGCTTTAAAGCATATTAATGGATAAAGTCTGATTACACTGTATTCAGCACAAACGGGGCTATGGTAATATGTGAGCAACATGTACATAAAAGTTGTAAAAATTTAAAAAATAATGTTTATGCATAGTTTTTGAAAAAACTAAAATGTTAAATCACTGAAATAAGGCCTTCTAACACACTTTAAACATTTGTTCACAAGGCTTTTCAGAACTGGATGTTGTTGCCTAGAGTTTTTTCTTCAAAACAATGTGAAAACCATTTCATTTATACAAAACAATATGGTAATTTAACTTTTGTAAGACACTTATTGTCAGAATGGCTATATTATAGAGAGGGTGTGGATCATCATGAATAATGCTGTGATTCACACCTGAGGCGTCAACGACTCCTACCCTGAATATCAATGAGGAATGTGACAGTGGGAACTATAATGAATGTGAGGAGACTTAATGATTGAATGTATTGTTTGTAGCTTATTCACAAAATCACGTTTAATTTAAAATAAGTAATCTGACTATACATTGTCTTTACATAAAGACTTTAGACCTACAGTACCGTTCAAAAGTTTTAGATCTGTTTTAGATAAGTATCTTCTGCTCACCAAGGCTGGATTTATTTGATCCAAAATAGTAAAAACAGTAATACTGTGAAATATTTTTACAATTTAAAATAAATGTTTTCTATGTGAATACATGGTAAAGTGTAATTTTTTCCTGTGATGTCAAAGCTGAATTTATCATCATTACTCCAGTCTTCAGTGTCAAATGATCCTTCACAAATCATTCTAATATGATGATTTGATATATACACTCACCTAAAGGATTATTAGGAACACCATACTAATACTGTGTTTGACCCCCTTTCGCCTTCAGAACTGCCTTAATTCTACTTGGCATTGATTCAACAAGGTGCCTAAAGCATTCTTTAGAAATGTTGGCCCATATTGATAGGATAGTATCTTGCAGTTGATGGAGATATGTGGGATGCACATCCAGGGCACGAAGCTCCCGTTTCACCACATCCCAAAGATGCTCTATTGGGTTGAGATCTGGTGACTGTGGGGGCCATTTTAGTACAGTGAACTCATTGTCATGTTCAAGAAACCAATTTGAAATGATTGGAGCTTTGTGACATGGTGCATTATCCTGCTGGAAGTAGCCATCAGAGGATGGGTACATGGTGGTCATAAAGGGATGGACATGGTCAGAAACAATGCTCAGGTAGGCCGTGGCATTTAAACAATGCCCAATTGGCACTAAGGGGCCTAAAGTGTGCCAAGAAAACATCCCCCACACCATTACACCACCACCAGCCTGCACAGTGGTAACAAGGCATGATGGATCCATGTTCTCATTCTGTTTACGCCAAATTCTGACTCTAACATCTGAATGTCTCAACAGAAATCGAGACTCATCAGACCAGGCAACATTTTTCCAGTCTTCAACTGTCCAATTTTGGTGAGCTCGTGCAAATTGTAGCCTCTTTTTCCTATTTGTAGTGGAGATGAGTGGTACCCGGTGGGGTCTTCTGCTGTTGTAGCCCATCCGCCTCAAGGCTGTGCGTGTTGTGGCTTCACAAATGCTTTGCTGCATACCTCGGTTGTAACGAGTGGTTATTTCAGTCAAAGTTGCTCTTCTATCAGCTTGAATCAGTCGGCCCATTCTCCTCTGACCTCTAGCATCAACAAGGCATTTTCGCCCACAGGACTGCCGCATACTGGATGTTTTTCCCTTTTCACAACATTCTTTGTAAACTCTAGAAATGGTTGTGCGTGAAAATCCCAGTAACTGAGCAGATTGTGAAATACATACTCGGCCCGTCTGGCACCAATAACCATGCCACGCTCAAAATTGCTTAAATCACCTTTCTTTCCTTCAGCGAACGAGGGTTACCATACGTAACCGAGACGTTCCCTTTCAGTCGGTCACGTTCAACGTACGTCGGACATCACCGACAAATTGGGATCCCTTTGGAAAACGCCACAGTTACTACCACTTCCAGCGCCCAGCAGGAGCCCCTCAGACCCCGTCTGTTCAGGGTGGGAAAACTCACGCAAGGAGTCACTGCCGCTGTTCCGCAAGACCCACTCAGCAGAGAATTGGATAACGCTGGGAAAGCGGCACGAGGGAGCTACCATGTGGAGAATACACGTATGGACTGGCCGAGGGCAGTGCAACATACGGAAGTCCCAGGTGTGGTCCCGGCCAAGCAGGCGGGGAACAACACCTGCCTGAGATGGCAGAAGAGCTCTGCCGAGGGAAAAGACACGGGCTCGCCGTAGGGAGCTGCACCGTGGAACAATACACATACGGGACCGCCGTGGGCAATTTTGAGCAATTTTGAGCGTCGCATGGTTGTTGGTGCCAGACAGGCCGAGTATGTATTTCACAATCTGCTCAGTTACTGGGATTTTCACGCACAACCATTTCTAGAGTTTACAAAGAATGCATACGAGTGTTAGACCTGGCGTCGGACTCTCCGCCACATCCGACTGCCACGGGTTGTGGAGGAATCAACAGGGTTTGACGCAACAGATGTGAACGGCTCCTTAGTCAGTCGTTACATCAGCATAGATCAATAAACGGGACAGTCATGTACGGGACATTTAGGCCCAATAAACGGGATGTCCTGGCTAATACGGGACAGTTGGCAACCCTACTTTTATATCATGCTGTGTTTACTATTATAGAGCATAAAAATATCCCCATGTCGTATGTGTATCTTTATTTAGCATTGAAAGGTTGCCTACCTATTTTATATTTCAACATGTTACATTTCACACATTTTAGTCTGGCAATAGTTCAACTAGTAGCCTACAATGTGAAGTTTATGCAGCAATAACGCTAATATAAGTGAGAAGAAATGTTTTAGCTTAAAAATGTTTTGCTCATGATTATGTTTCTTCTGGGGTAAATCCAAAGTAAACTCGCAGTGTGTCTTCCGAACTCGATGGAAATCAGAAGAATGATAAAGCTAATTCTTTTTTTTGAGGTGATGGGGACGTTTACAGGTTCGCGTTCCTTCTTTGTGGACAATTTGCATGTGAATCGATTTGCGTGCACGTGGGTGTGGTCACATTATCGATAATGAGCAGACGCTTGAGAAACTGGACCTCTCGCAGTTTTCATACGGATTACATAAACAGAGAATATTTGTTTTTTCTATAAATGACTTCATTTAAAAGTAGACATTCCAGGCTTTATAAAGAGGTATCTGTCGTGTCTGTGTGGCAAGTTTTCTCTGAGTTCTGAGTTCATTTTCACACGCATTTCAGAATGGACATCACAGGGAGACAATTGGGAGAACGTGCATCCTGTTTGTTTTCTTAATTTAGCGAAAAGCACAACATTTAGTTTTTATTTTGAGTGTACATAAATAAAAGTAGACACTTTAAGTAGACACAACCAAATTCTGGTCGGCTAACGAGGCACTATCAATAAGAAGCAAAGACCCTTGTTGACGGACCTTAGCCAGGACTCCCTGGAGCAGAACGATCGGTGGAAACACATACAGACGCAGCCTGGGCCATGTATGTGCAATGGCGTCCAGACCCAGGGGGTCTGTGTGTCTCAGAGAGAAGTAGAGGGGACATTGCGTCTCCTGTAAAACAAAAAGGTCTACCTCTGCTTCATAAAATCTTTCCCAAATCTGCTCCCACATTCAAATGCTCAGGGATGTAAATCGCCCTGAGTGACCAAAGCAGAGTCCAAAGCAGAACCTGCTGCACTAGCCTGTTTAGACGGCACGGTCTGTCTTGCCAATTTATGTAGGCGACTATTGCAGTGACACATTCACTAGGACATGGTAGCCCCTTAACTGCTGGAGGAAGTAATTTAGGGCCAGAAATCTAGACATCGTCTTCTGGGCAGGAGAGATAATGCTTTTCTTGGTGTTGAGTATCAACCCCAGAGATACAGTATGAGCCAGGACGACATCCTGATGTCGAAGCACAAGCTCTCGAGACTGGGCCAAAATCAGCTAGTCGTCTATGTAATTTAAAATGCGGATACCCTGGAGTTGCAACGGAGCCATAGCTGCATCCATACTTTTTGTGTATGTGCGGGGTGACAAGGGTAGGCCGAATGGAAGAATACGATATTGGTAAGCTTTGTCCCCGAAAGTGAACCTCAGTAACTTCATATGTTGTGGCAGAATTTATATATGAAAATATGCATCCTTGAGATATGACAAACTATGACAAACCAATCTTTGTGTTGGATCTGTTTAAAAATCATCTTGATCGTTAGCATCTTGTACTTGTGGGTTCAGAAAAAATGGTTCAGACTGCGGCGATCGTCTCAGGTTACGTATGTAACCTCTGTTCCCTGAGAACAGGGAACGAGACACTGCATCCAAGAACGCATTTGGGGAACGCCTTCAGCGTGACAGGTGTCTGAAATTATTATCGAATCTCGTCAATCCTATTGACCAGCGGCAGCACATAATGTCATTATCGCGCAACTAGGAAGTATATAAGAACGCCTTGCAACATGACATTTATCTTCGTCTGAAGGGACTGTCTGGCAGGCAGGCCCCGAGGCATGGCAACGAGGGAACAGAGATTACATACGTAACCTGAGACATTCCCTTTTGAAAGGGAACTCGCACTGCGTCCAAGAACGCATTTGGGGAACGATATACCCACTACGTCATGCTGAGGGGAGTGCATGCCTACTGGCAGTGACAACTGTCAGAACGAAAAAATTCAACTGAAATGCCCGAGCCACTCCCCCTCTGGTTACACCGGGCTGTCAGTGACAGCATTCCCTATGGTCATAGCCCAAGCTATAAGCCTAGGAAAGGACTTTAATGATCACCAGAGGTCTCTTAACCCAGGCTGCTCAAAGGCCTGGGACCAACTACTTCAACAGAAGGGGTCCCTTAAAGGGAATGTGGCTAGGGGACCCGAGGGAGCCCCAGCCGCGTCACTAATCGGGGAAAAATTATTCACCCGAAATGCCCCCAGGGAGGCCTGACCTTGTGTCCATTGTGTTGGAGCGACTGCGAAGCTGGCAGTGACCAACTCAGACCGGATCTCAGAGACGGGTATCCTGGATAGCAGTACTCAGCATAGCGCTATACGACCCTTGCCAACGAGGGGAGTTATACTGCCAATCCACAGATCTACAAAGCGCTTATGTTTCAAAGCGCTAAGGAGGCCGGCAGGCCTATGAACTGATCTAACTGGGAGGCCTTACGAGAGGCCTACGACCATCTGACCAGACCCAAGCGGCTGCATACTTACAGGCGACCTTCAGTGAAGGGAGCATCGAGCCTGCCTGGCAGGTAGACCCAGCTGTAGGCTAATAGGTTCCCTCTCAAGGGAACCAGCAGCAGAAAAAGTGTGTTGCGGGAACTCGCCCTCCGGGAGGCCTGGGAAGGCCTGCTACCTGATAGCATCTCAATGCTAAAATCACAGTGACTAACTTGGGAACTCGCCCTCAGTGAGGCCTGGTGAGGCCTACTACCTGATAGCAAGCCCTCAGGGAGGCCTGGAGGGGCCTGCTACCTGCTAACAGCACATGCTAGCTGTCACATGGGCTGAGACTGCCGAGCTTACTCCCCGGGAGGCCTGGTGAGGCCTACTACCTAATGGCAAACCTTCAGGGAGGCCCAGTGAGGCCTACCACCTGACAGCAAACAATGCCAGCTGCCATAGTAACCACGCTTAGGGACTCGCCTTCAGGGAGGCCTGATAAGGCCTGCTATCTGACAGCAAACCTTAAGGGAGGCCTGGCGAGGCCTACCACCCTATAGCAAGACAAGCTAGCAACTCGAGCATCTCTGCTCGAGGACTCACTCCCAGAGAGGCCTGGTGAGGCCTACCACCTGATGGCCGTTAGTGTCCAAACAAATCATGGTGACTAGACTTAGGAACTCACCTTCAGGGAGGCCTGGAGAGGCCTGCTACCTGCTAGCAACAGATGCTAGCTGTCACAATGACTGCGACCACAGAGCTCACTTCCAGAGAGGCCTGGTAAGGCCTACTATCTGGTCCATAGTGAATCATGCTAGCTGCTCGAGTGTTGAGCTTCAAAACTCGCCTTCAGGGCGGCCTGGTGAGGCCAACTTCCTGATAGCAAGTTAAAGCTGGTTGCTAAGAACCCAGTGCTGGGGACTCATCCTCAGGGAGGCCTGTTAAGGCCTACTAGCTGATAACAAGCCTTCTGCTGCTCAAAATTCCAATGTTGCTGCCCAGACTGCCAAAGCAACCCGCTCGTGGCCACCTGGCCAAACAGGCCTGTCTAGGGCCGGCCGTCATGGAGGCCTGCTGAGGCCTACCACATGACAGCACAATCTGATTGACAGATAAGCAGTTTGCCTACGACTAGTACCTAGCCACATTGCCAAAAGCAGTGTACTCAGCAAAACCACCATAACTTACGCCACACCTTCTTACTGGAGGCCACGAATTCAGAGGCCTACCAATGCGAGCATGGGTGTCAGCTCATGGCAATGCTGTGGCTACAAGGGAGCGCACTGCTAAAACCAGCATAAATGAAGGCTAGAGTTCTCACTCGGCCCAAGCCATCGAGGTGGAAGCAGAACGATACAGTGGAGGACCCAAATACACCCTGCTTATCAGGGGAGTGCTAGCCACATGACCTTGGAATATACAGGATGAGGCCTACCTATGGCGCAAGACGGCCTAACCCTGCCTCACGCATAAGGATGCTGTCGATTCTGCCTCTACACCTAACTGCATTACTCATGTGATCCCAGAATGCAGAGAAACGGGGCGGGCCTTGGCCAGACGACTCTTGTGAGAGGAGGCTAACATTAGGGATACTAAACAAGGCCCAATTCGTTAAAAAGAAGGGCCAGAGGCGTCAATGCTCAGCAAAGCGCCTCCAACATCCCTAATATAGCCTAGGCCAGCTACTGAGGCAGCCCTGGTGAGGGCCAGCCTTCAAGCATAGATCTTAACCTGAGTCTCGTAAGAGCAGCGGCCTAAAAAGGGAGAAGTCCCAAATAAAGGCACTCAGGCGGAGTAGAAGACCTACCAGTTTGACCTGCGGCATGCAAATGACGAATCACCCCTGAGATTTCTCTAGCACATGCTTTAGGTGGGTCACCTTTACAGGCCTGAAAGGGGGCGCTCTCACGGACCAAGCCAGGCGGGCCGTCAGAACATCATGTCCGCTCATCATGGGCCCAGCCCGGCCTGATGTAAGAAGTGCCCGGGGAGAAATAGAAGAAGAGAGGACAAGGGCAAGGATATAGTGTAACCTCGGGGGAGGAGACCCATTACCGGCGCTGATGGCACTGGTTCTGGGCCTCCTCCCTCACGTTCTTCCTCTTCCCGGAGTCCCGCCTCTTCTGCGCTTCAGCCTTCCGCCTGCCTGGGCGTGGCCCCGGATCTCAGCGGTATACAGGACTTAAATGCCGCAGAACGCGCCTTCGCCTCTCTGAACTTCCCCACCACCGTCTCAATGGAGGTGCCGAAAAGCTCAGAGGGCGAAACTGGCGCATCGAGGAGAAATGCCTTCTCTTTCTCCCCGATGTCTGCCAAGTTCAGCCACAGATGTCTCTCCGTGGCCACCATAGCTGGCATCGAACGACCGATGGCGGTAGCAGTTTGCTTGGTGGCCCGGAGAGCTAAATCTGTGTTGTGCGGCGCAGCTTGACCACCGCCTCACCGTGGCCTGACCCGCCGACGTGTATGCCCTGCCGTTTAAACGAGAAGTGGTCTTTAAAGGCTTAGATGGCAGGGTGGGAGCCCTCAGTGTCGATGCCTTCCCAGATGCGAAATAGTTTGCAAACGTCTCGTCGACCGGAGGCATCGACACATACCCACGCTTGGCCAACCCCTCAACATCAACGAAATTAGCCTGGGCGCTTCCATGCCCCCTCGATCTGAGCATGAAGATCGGGGAGGAATGGAAGGCTCACAGGGGTTGGAAGGTCCCGGCCGGAGGGAAACCGATCGTCAAGGCGGCCGCGAGCGGTCTCTCTCCTAACGCGCCGCCACGGCAGCTGCAGTCTGTCAGTGGCGTGTCCCATGACCTCCAGCAGCTGAAGGCATTCCCCAATGCGTTCTTGGACGCAGTGTGAGTTCCCTTTCGAAAGGGAACTAAAATCGGATGGCCCTTTTTCCCAGATGAGTTTGCTGCTCTTGTGACAGCGGAGGGCGATGTGCAAACTGTATTCTGTAACCTTTTTCTTTTTGAGAAGGAGCTACTTAATGTATTTTTACGTACCTCTTGCTCGCACTTGCCATGCTCGAATGCAAGAACAGCATGCTCTTCCCCCAAACGCTCAAAGCAGAACTCATGTGTATCGTACTCAGAGATGGGCCATGATCATGGAGGCATGTATCTCCTGATTGTTTGCAACATTATGTTCTTTTTTTTCTTCCTTTCACTCTCAGAAATTTCTGCACACAGACAACTGGAACTCTAACTCCTAACAAAGTGGACAGATGGAAAAATGCACACACACACATTAGAGAAAACTCTCAGACCAAAACCTCCAGTTTAAAAAACAAACAAAACATGCTCCTCACTACATTCAGTTTGCTCGAAGTGTCATAAGCGCCGAGAACACAAGCACGTTCGTTTCAGGCGAAGAATGCACTCCTCGCTGCAGTAAGTTTCAAAGTTCCCTCTCCTCTCCTCTCCACTCCTCTCCTCTTCGATTAGTTTTCTTCTATTTTCCACATATATTCCTGTCATGAGTGCTGCAAACGCGGATAGAAAGCTTGTACTTAAATTCCCCATTTAGCGCCTGTGGCAAGCAGTCGAGGCTGAGGGACCGTGAGAACAGGGCGTCAGTGATAATGAACGCCAGCTGCGTGCCGCACCAGTCTCATGTCTCATGGAGGAGCTCGGATGCATAAAAGGAGGAGCGATGACAGTGAAGGGCGAGGGAGGACCAGGGCTGGATTTTACAAATTGTGTTTTGTTTATGTTTTATTATGTGTGTGCGGCGGTCGTCTGTAAGGAGGCTGCCGTTTTTACTTTCATTTTGGTGTTTATTTATAGTTATTTAAAGTGTTTGAACATTTGCTGGGTTTTTTTTTTACAGAGTACTGTAGAAATGAGTCCTAAAACCAAGAAATGAGTTAGCATTTTTGCACCTCCAGTTCCATCATCCTAAGTTTTAATGGGCTTTTGGTTAAATGCCTGAAATGCTTTCACGGTGTTACTCAAACTTTCCAACTTGTACATTTTAAATAAAGACTAAAAGAGTTGTCAGTTAGCTTTTATCTTCTGACAATTGTATTTAGGCTTCTAAATATATTAAAATTGTGTTTATCATAAGATTATCATGATCAACAAAATATGTATGAATCACAAACTTCTGTTGGTCACACAAAACATTTTCTGCAATAATCAGAAAGCCAATGGGGAAATCCCAAATTTTGTAGAGGGTGATGTTAACGTATGGGGTAGCCCTAAAAAATATGCCATCCCTGCAGCACTCTAAGCAATTATCTTTAATAACAACCATAAATTATGCAATGGTTATTAGGAGTTAGTCATTGAGAATTATTAGAAACTTAATCATCATAAAACCTAATTTAAATGAGGAGGGCAATCACAGTGCATCCACATGGTAATTAATGTACTTGAAATGGAACCCAAACCTCAAACTGTGCCAGGAGAACGGTAATTGCCAGACTGCATTGTGCCAAGTGTAAAGTTTGGTGGAGGGGGGTTATGGTGTGGGATTGTTTTTCAGGGGTTGGGGTTTGCCCCTTAGTGCCAGTGAAAGGAACACTTAATGCTTCAGCATACCAAGACATTTTGGACAATTTCAGCCATTTTGGCTGTTCCAACATAACTGCGCACCACTGCACAAATCAAAGTCCATAAAGACATGGATGAGCGAGTTTGGTGTGGAGGAACTTGACATGCCTGCACAGAGTCCTGACCTCAACCTGATAGAACACCGTTGGGATGAATTAGAGCGGAAACTGCGAGCCAGGCCTTCTCGTCCAACATCAGTGCCTGACCTCACAAATGCGTTTCTAGAAGAATGGTCAAAAATGCCTATAAACACACTCCTAAACCTTGTGGAAAGCCTTCCTAGAAGATTTTAAGCTGTTATAGCCGCAAAGGGTGGGTCAACGCCCTATTAAACCATACAGATTAAGAATGGGATGTCATTAAAGTTCATGTGCATGTAAAGTCAGATGTCGCAAAACTTTTGGCAGTATATAAAATACTATTTAAAGTTGCTCAAGCCTTTGGAGCTGAAACCCAATTATGGCAAGAGGATTTACATGTCCAACACATGTTCTAAGGAGTTAATCAATCACAACAGACTGGGTCAGCTGACCAATGAGAGCAGACTGGGCTTTTCAGAAAGGCAGACTTTAAAGAGACATGAACTACAAAATAGTGTTTCAGGCAAAGGGTGAAATAGGTGCTGCAGCAATGTGCAGCATGAGAAAAATAAATCATGTTTAAATCATGTAATTATATTCTAGCAGACCCCCAAAATAAAATTATACTTGTAATTGAACATAATATTGACACTTTAATATAATTTAAAAAATACCTACTTTATTTTTTATTCTGGTATGAGGGCTGCTATGGGTAATAGGATGAATGCTTACGTGGACAAAATGAAGACCGCTTTTTGTTGATCTATAGCTGTTGTCTGCTTTGAGTAATAAGCTGAGTCAAGCACATCATGAAGACGGCATTTCAATCAGAGCAAAAATCAATTCCCGTCAGTTTGAATCTGGCTGCACAGAGAAGTTCCTTCATGCAAGCCTCAGAGGACAGCCAAAGTGTGTGTGACCAGAGACACAAAAGACAGCGCCATTAACCTACGTTGTCCCACAAGCTTTCAATCAACCTCCTCCTGTCCTCCCTCACGTGGATGCATGTGTGAATGTAATGACTGATTGCAAAGTGGGTGCAGCACTGATTTACAATGCCGTTGCGTAGGGTGACCATAGAGGGGGTTACTGTCACATTATACACTCATTTTACAGTCTGGATGATCATTTACAGCTTTCATCCAGCCTTTGTAACCATTGATATACTGCAAATCTAAAGGTGATCATTGCTGAGTACAGGTGAGAGTAATATTTATGAAGATATTAATAAAAATGGACATGAAAATGACCACGTGTCATTATGCATTAAAGGAATGTTATAGGTTCAAATCATGACTTAATCAACAGCACTAAATACACATGACAGATCAGCATTTTTTTTTGTGTGAACCCCCACTCCCCTTGGATTAATGAAACAGTAATAATATAATTTATACACATACCTATATACATACATACATACATATCTCCAACACGTTCACAAGAGCACCTGAATCGATTCTTAATACCGGCAGGAAATGATGTGAACTGAGGTAAATGATGTGAACTGAGGTAAATGAGGTGAACTGAGGTAAATGAGGTGAACTGAGGTGCCCTTGAGCAAGGCACCCAATCCCCAATCTCTCCCTGGGTGCCAGAGTAAAATGGTTGCCTACTGCTCCGGGTGTGTGTCCATGGTTTGCAGTGTGTGTTCACTACTCATTGCTCCTAATGTGTGTGCACTAACTTGGATAGGCTTAAATGCAGAGGACAAATTCTGAGTATGGGTTACAATACTTGGCTTTCATATCATGTCACTTTTTATGTGTATATACTGTATTTTAATGTTATGTAATAGAAACTTTGTTTTTTTCTTTCAATTGTTTAATATGCAATCCCCTCATCACAGGGCGTAGGAAAGCATTCCCAGTTATTCTCTGTGATGACAGACCTTGACCTTGTAACACATTTAATAACTTTATATAATATTTATTTAGTAATTTTGAAATAGACATTGTAGACTTTATTTGCATGAACACATTTTCTTCAGAGATTTGAGTCTATGGTAAATCCATTTGGAGGGGAAGTTCACATGAGTGCAAACATGAGGATTAATGTCGGAGCTAATGATGATGCATGTCTAATGTGATAACTGAAAATGACTCTCAAATTCCTTTTCATTTCAATGTCACCCAAACCTTGTTTGATCACCTCACAATTCAGCTGCAGCCCTGGCTGTGTGTGCGTGGAAAAATCCAGTAAGTGCATACAGCTGTGTTTCATTAGACCTGAAGACAGAAGCATCCATCTTTCTTCATGTCTGATTCCCCATTCCACTCCAACATGTTCAAGTTTTGCCCTTGATAGACTCAAACTAAACCAGTCCAGCTAAGCCTATGAATGACTGACAAAAGGCCATCACTTCTAACTCAGAAGGATCCTTCAAAATCGCATCTTGCCATCAATGTCAATCTTTCATAGATCACAGAAAAGTAGAAAACCAAGAGAATATCATAACACTAGTTCCTGAAGCACTTCAGAGAGAGCATTTGTCAGTTGGCCATATCTCAACCCAACATTTGTCTTCCTCTTAACAGCCTTTTTTGGGCCGAAGGATCGGTTCTTGTGTCAAAATGTGGAGATAAATGAGTGTAATTCTTTTAGATTTCAGTTTAAATTTGAACGGATTGCAATACTCAAGCCAATAGTATTCTGGAATGTGTTAAAGAAATTATTTATGAACCATTTCAGACTTTGCCTCATTCATTCGTAACAACTGAAAAATTCTGGAAGCAGACAAGGTGAGTAGTAGCAAACTTATCCACCTGTCTGAGGACCTACTTTCTTCAATCTGATGATCTTGCATTAGCTCAAATGTTTATTTTAGAAATATTTTATTTGATCATTATTTATTCACTGTCATGCCATTCCAAGCCCATATGCTCGTCCTCAGACAGGCTGTTGTTGTTTTCCTGGTACAAGGTAAGCCTATATGCATGAATATAATAAAACAAATATATATATATATATATATATATATATATATATATATATATATATATATATATATATATATATATATATATATATATATATTTATTTATTTATTACACAGCTCTGTGGAATACTTGATTCTGATTGGTCAATCGCGTATTCCAGCGGTATGTTATTTCCAGATAACAACCGCCAAAGTGAATAACACACCACTCATCCGGGTACTACGAGTTATCTTGACCGGTACTACTTATATGCTTAACGTGTCACTTCGCTGTCGTTGACTGATGGAAGACTTCAAGGGTTAGTTCACCCAAAAATGAAAATTAGCCCATGATTTACTCACCCTCAAGTCATCCTAGGTGTATATAACATTCTTCTTTCAGACGAATACAATCGGAGTTATATTAAAAAAGCCCTGGATAATCCAAGCTTTATAATGACAGCGATTGTTCTGTTTTTGAAGTCCATAAAAATGCATCTGTCCGTCAAATAACGTGCTCCACACGGCTCTGGGGGGTTAATAAAGGCTTTCTGAAGCGAACTGATGCATTTGTGTAAGAAAAATATCCATATTTAAAACTTTATAAAGTAAAGTTTCGGCCGATCGCCTTCCATATTCAACTTATGGGAAAAGTGTTGAAAATGCCTCTGCAGTTCAAATGCTTACACTACCAGTTATGGACGTCAGACGTAGTGTACGTATTTTTAATTGCGAGAGGCACTTTCAATACTTTTTCCACGGAAGGCGATCAGCCGGAACTTTACTTTATAAAGTGCTGTGTGCACATTTTAGAGTGGCCTTTTATTGTGGCCAGCCTAAGGCACACCTGTGCAATAATCATGCTGTCTAATCAGCATCTTGATATGACACACACGTGAGGTGGATGGATTATCTCGGAAAAGAAGTGCTCACTAACACAGATTTAGACAGATTTGTGAACAATATTTGAGAGAAATAGGCCTTTTGTGTAGCTACATAGAAAAAGTCTTAGATCTTTGAGTTCAGCTCATGAAAAATGGGGGCAAAAACAAAAGTGTTGCGTTTATAATTTTGTTCAGTTTATATATATTACACAATTGCAAAACATATTAACCTAAATATATAAAAAAATATATATAATATATATCATAAATGAGGTTACGATTTTATTATGTAATGCTGAACATAAAGGATTCAAGAGCTTGTGTCCTAATTTTACTGAGGAAGGCTGATATAAATTCAGTTATAATTAAAGTGATTTACCAAATGCATTATACAGAGTATACTTCAAGGGATACTAGAGAGAAGTATTTAGTTGTACAATGTCTATCATTAAATGAATCATTAAAAGAGGAAGCAAGTTTTCATTGGCAGCTGGGATCAGTTCAGGATGGGAGTTTTAGAGAAATGCTAGTGTTGATTGGGATGTATGAGCTATTCCTGGCAGAGCCTGGTCAGAATCTGTCTATGCCTCACCAAAAATAAAAAAAACTAGACCTTCAAAAAAAAAACCTTTATTCTTTTTCCGTTGTCCATTTTCCATTGATCACACCAGCTGAAAAAAATCTGTCAGAGTTTCACATTTACAGAGACAAGTGCTTATACAAGTCTGTTAAAAATCAACATTAGGACATGGATCCATGCCCTTCTCATGCAATGCTTACTTGAAACTTTGGAAAATTCACATTCGGCAGCTAGTATTGAAATGACTATGCAAATATTTAACCTGGCTATAAATAGATTTCCAGAATATGTATCGAAACTGTATGACCTTTTTTTTTTCTTTTTTTTTCTGTGAAACATAAAATGATCATTTTTAAATAAAAAGATCATTTAATGAATAGTGTTGAAGAAATTATTTATGAACTATTTCAGACTTTGCCTCATTCATTCGTAACAACTGAAAAAGGCAAGTAGTAGCAAACTTATATCCAGCACAACCTGTCTGAGGACCTTCTTTCTTCATTCTGTCATATGTATATGTACACTCACCTAAAGGATTATTAGGAACACCTGTTCAATTTCTCATTAATGCAATTATCTAATCAACCAATCACATGGCAGTTGCTTCAATGCATTTAGGGGTGTGGTCCTGGTCAAGACAATCTCCTGAACTCCAAACTGAATGTCAGAATGGGAAAGAAAGGTGATTTAAGCAATTTTGAGCGTGGCATGGTTGTTGGTGCCAGACGGGCCGGTCTGAGTATTTCACAATCTGCTCAGTTACTGGGATTTTCACGCACAACCATTTCTAGAGTTTACAAAGAATGGCGTGAAAAGGGAAAAACATCCAGTATGCGGCAGTCCTGTGGGCGAAAATGCCTTGTTGATGCTAGAGGTCAGAGGAGAATGGGCCGACTGATTCAAGCTGATAGAAGAGCAACTTTGACTGAAATAACCACTCGTTACAACCGAGGTATGCAGCAAAGCATTTGTGAAGCCACAACACGCACAACCTTGAGGCGGATGGGCTACAACAGCAGAAGACCCCACCGGGTACCACTCATCTCCACTACAAATAGGAAAAAGAGGCTACAATTTGCACGAGCTCACCAAAATTGGATAGTTGAAGACTGGAAAAATGTTGCCTGGTCTGATGAGTCTCGATTTCTGTTGAGACATTCAGATGGTAGAGTCAGAATTTGGCGTAAACAGAATGAGAACATGGATCCATCATGCCTTGTTACCACTGTGCAGGCTGGTGGTGGTGGTGTAATGGTGTGGGGGATGTTTTCTTGGCACACTTTAGGCCCCTTAGTACCAATTGGGCATCGTTTAAATGCCACAGCCTACCTGAGCATTGTTTCTGACCATGTCCATCCCTTTATGACCACCATGTACCCATCCTCTGATGGCTACTTCCAGCAGGATAATGCACCATGTCACAAAGCTCGAATCATTTCAAATTGGTTTCTTGAACATGACAATGAGTTCACTGTACTAAAATGGCCCCCACAGTCACCAGATCTCAACCCAATAGAGCATCTTTGGGATGTGGTGGAACGGGAGCTTCGTGCCCTGGATGTGCATCCCACAAATCTCCATCAACTGCAAGATGCTATCCTATCAATATGGGCCAACATTTCTAAAGAATGCTTTCAGCACCTTGTTGAATCAATGTCACGTAGAATTAAGGCAGTTCTGAAGGCGAAAGGGGGTCAAACACAGTATTAGTATGGTGTTCCTAATAATGCTTTAGGTGAGTGTATATATATATATATATATATATATATATATATATATATATATGTATGTCATTTTGCTTCTCAACTATCTTGATTTTAGAACGTTTAGATATTTGTATAAGAAGACAAGACAAAAATAAGAAAATAATTTTCACAGTGCAAGGGCTCTTAATGTATAGTCTAAATCTGTGTGCAGAGATTTCTGTGTAAAGTTTGCATGTTCTCCCCATGGCATTGCTTCACCGACCGGTTAGGACATGCAGTTTAAAAATGGGTGGATGGATGTTGTAAGCAGAATAATGTAGTATTAAATGAATCGCATTACAGTGAGACTACATTTCTATTCTTAATGGTAGCTGTTGTCATGACAATCATTCTTTTTTGTCCACTGTGCATGAGAATCGACAATCAAATTTGAGCATGTGATACACTGTCTCTCACAATTCTGATTTCTAGTAATGTTATTAATAATAACAATGCATGGATTCATTTGAAAGAAAGATAGCCTTATCATCTCTGTTTAATTAAATGAAACCAAACACATATGTCTAAACACTAATAAAGGCTAAACCGCATTCCAAAGCATCTTAAAACAAAAATATTGGGGGTATGCATTTACATTTTTAAAGTAATATTCAAATTTCAACAGTGTTTTCAAACAATCTTTCAGTAACCTCAGTGACAAACCTCAGTGACAAATCAGTCAGAATGCAGTCCAAAATTACTGGCAGAAACTCCTTTAAAATGTCTACACAGAGAGCAGCCGTTGGCTGCTGGAAGTTCAGTTTATAACAGCTTGTCCAACGGTCCATCTTCATGAGGCTGTAATCAAGGAGAGATTGAGCCAGACTGACTCTGGGAATTTGACTCCTGGACAGATGGTTTCCTCCCTTGCAAAAGCCTTTAAATTCTCTATGCTTAAAATAATAATAATAAAACAAGTTGATCTTTACTTAAAAGGGATAGTTTATCCTAAAATAAAACTTTTGTCATTATTTACTCACTCACTTATTTCAAACCAATGTCTTTCTATTGTTGATTACAAAATGAGGATTTATTTGACTTTCAAGTTTCAAAGCGGACAAAAGCATGTTTTTCATTTGACTTGTGAAGCGACATAACTGTGTAATTAGTTTTTGCAGAGTGGAATAACTGCCTGTATGACTTTTTCTTTGGTGGGTATTTTGAAGAATATTTTGTCCATACAATAAGTCAATGGGATCCAAAACATCATTGGTAACATTGACTTCCATGGTATGGAGAGAAGAGCGGGAGAAAAAAGCCCACTGAGACATCTGAGACTTTTGTGTTAAACAGGAATGCTGTCACGTTTATTTGGGTTTTGGTTTATGTGTTCTTATGTGTGTCTTTTATTTTGTAGTTTGCCTTATCCCTGTTTCATGTTCCTGTCATGTGATTCCCTTATTCCTTCATGTGATCTTGCCATGTGCTTCCCTGGTCAATAGGCTTGTTTGAGATGCATTGGTGCTGCGCAGACCATTTGGTGCATTACATCAAAGTACCGCCAGAGCGATTGGAGAGCAAACGACTAATGCTTTTGAATCGATTGAATCGCTCTCACGGTACTTTGATGTCATACGCCGATCGGTCTGCACAGCACCAGTGTATCTTGAAAAAGCCTTATGTGTCATGTTCCCATTGGTTCATTGTTTAATTGTCCACAGGTGTCCCTTGTTTAGTCATTAGTCTCTGTGTATAAATAGCCCTTATGTTCTCATTGTCTTTAGTTTAGCTTTCTGTAACAATGTCCACTGAGGTGAGTGTAGTGAGATGGGCAATTTCGAAATACTTTATGAATCTTTTGTTTCGAATCAGTGGTTCAGAGCATGTATCAAACTGTCAATGTCACGTGATTTCAGTAAATGAGGTTTTGTTATGTCATAGGCCCTGTCCCAAATGACAACCTAAATACTTGTGGTCTTCTTACCAGTCTGCACTTTCATGATGTAATGGCGCTTTGACTGTCGGGTAGAAGTTTGCTGTAGGGCTCGCTTCAGTGCAGGCTTGGCAAAAGTGCGCATCGAGGGTGCATATCGACCACAAAGTGGGTGCTTGCGAGCACCCTTCTGACACCTAAAATGAAAAATGGTGCACACCATGGACTTAAAGGACATGCCTACACGGCAGCCATTGTAAGTCCACAAGATCGTAAGTGCATATGAAGTGTGCCATTTGGGAAAGGGCCATAACTCTTTCGGAACGTTTAGAAATTTCAGTGGTTCATAGCTGGGTGGCTATGATCTCTGTGAACCTATGAATCATGTGGATTCACTGAGATCCCCCCCCAAACAAGTGACACCTTTAAACAATTAAACAATAAACCAATGAGAACATGACACATAGACAAGGGAAGCATTTGACAAGATCCCATGATGCTCTTACACTGTGAGGCATATAAAAGAGAAAAGCTTGTTCGACTTCATAAAGCGCCGCACAGACCGATCAGCGGCTTACTTGAAGCAGTGCATTCCGGTTCGAAATTTTGTCCGACTTGAGACCGTGCCAACGCCACGTGACTGTGACATATGTCATCAAAGTACCAAAAGAGTGTTTCGAGAGCAGCCAGCTGGTGCATTCCACGCAGCTTCTCTAGAGCTGCTGCACAAGCTCTGATGACGATTGGCCGGATTAACCGCATTAAAACAAGCACGTGTTTTGTGTTTATTCGGACACCTTCTGTTTCACTAATGATCGCAAAAATGTTTTTTTTTTTATAACAGTAAAACATCTTTTCGTGTAGCCGCGATGTTATATTGCGTCATGTTTATCAAAATAAAACGTAGACCCCACTTCATTGATAGTATAGGCTGTTGAACTGATAAAGACTGCTGTATCAAGCAGTACATAAAGTATGACAATGTCTCAGAAACATATTTGTATTATTTTGCATTTATTTCACTTTAGCTGTGAAGTATGCCAACACAGCGCAAACGTCACTACTGGAAGCAGAAAGTGTCCGAATTCACGTCTCCATTTTCAGCTCCTCTGCACGTGGCAACTCTCGCCGATCGGTTACATCCAGCCGCAGCCGATTTCAAACACACCTAAAGAAAAAAGCTTGTTGCATATTTTTTTGTATGGTTTTGAGGGATTAGGGGCCTGTGGAGGCTGGCTCGGCGGGTTTGCCCTAAACGTAATCCTCAGATCACCCTGGCCATCTGTCGAAGTAGGTCTATTCTGCTGGGCAGGAATAGCACTAGATCGAGGTATGGGTAGGGGGACTCCGCCTTCCCGAAGGTAGGTGAAGCGCCGCGATAGTCATGTTCCTGCAGTGGGAACACAAACTATCCACAAAAGCCGCCTCAGCGTGCTGAATGCCCAGGCACATGATACAGCGATTGTGACTGTCAGCGGGTGACAGGGAACGACCGCATCCAGAAACGCACGGGTGGAATGACATCTTGAAAAAGATGCAGTGTCACACCCGTGTTGCTCTTTTTGTGAGGAAACAATCTTTTATTAGTGCTGAAGCACCCAGGGAATACTGCGGCAGAATACAGGAAGTAGTACAGCCTGTATCTGCACTCACTGTTTGTGCACGCCCTCACGAACCAACAACAGCAGTTTGTTTACATGCAGCGGTGAGCACGCGGTCTTGCTGAACTGTGCCTTCTCTCTCTCTCTCTCTCTCTCTCTCTCTCTCTCTCTCTCTCTCTGACAATCTCTCTGACAATCTCTCTGCTGAGTTGCGATGCTTCATCAACGCCGTTCGGCTCTGAAGTGAATGACAATGGTGCGCTGCATTCGCTTCCGCTTTATACCCGCGCTGCGGGGCGGAGCGCGAGATGCAAATCTCACACGCCAATGGTCATTGGCCGGTTCTCTATATCTTGAAGCTGATAGGGGCTCTCTGAAGTGATCCCAATTCGTCGGTACATCCGACATACGTCAAACGTGACCGACTGAAAGGGAACCATATTTTTTGTATGGTCATCACATAAAAAAGGTTTAAATCCTTAGGCTCAGGCCATGCAAAATAATTAAAGGTTCTCTCTTGAACTGCACCTTCACTTCCCTTTTCCTTTTCATTATCTTCATTTTCCCTGATATGTCTCTGTGTCGACTCTCTCCCTTGTGTGTGTTTACTTTTTTGGCTACTTTTCTTGTACCTGTCACTTCTTCTTCAGCAGGTCTACTGTTAGGAAGACGTTGTTGCAAAAAACACATTGTAATTTGTTTGCACAGAATCTAAATTTATTTTAGGTAAATTCAAAGCATCACATTAGGGCAATGTGTTGTTGTTCTATCTTAAAATGTATTAAATATCCAATATTTAATAAAACTATTTCATGCAAATATAACTAAAAAGATAATAATAGATAATAATGATGTTATTTAGCATACAGTTTTTTGAATGACAATAATAATGGGGCGCTACTGCTAACATTTGCTAGCAGTTTAATACTTAGCTACGTTAAAGATTACAAAACCACAGTAGCCTATTTACAGGTAAAACTGACCTGCATTTGAAGCCCTGAGGTCAGTAATTTTGCTTTCCCTCAATGCTCCACCTAGCTGCTTCCTCGAGTCTGTCGCACTGATTATTACTCTTTTCGAAACGGTTTGGCGGACATGCAGAGCTCACCTGAGCTGAATCGTAGCGTTGCCAGTCAAGACTAACCGTTTTATGATTATTGATTTATTTTCGAATGCCGAATGATCACTTTAGTGCATTGGGGCAATTATATATAATTAAAAAGGCAATAATATTATAATTAAAATAACTTATAAAAAAATAAATAAAAAAGAAAGAAAGAGTGCAGCAGGCCAAATCAGTTGCCAGGCCACCGGAAATTCACCAGGTGTTCCCGATGGCCAGTCCGGGCCTGGGTAGTTGCATAGCTGTCAATGGAGGGACCGAAAGCTCTTTTAGATTTCATCAAAAAGATCTTCATTTGTGTTCTGAAGATGAACGAAAGTCTTACATGTTTGGAACGACATGAGGGTGAGTAATTAATTTTCATTTTTGGGTGAACTAACCCTTTAAGAAAAAAAAAATCCTCAAGAGGGGATCCCCAGACTTAAAACCCACCAGCCACCACTGTTTTTCTGGTTGATGCATATTTCATTTTTTCACAAAAAAAAATTATTCTGAAATCAAAATATGGCTCTCAATTTCATATTTGCGTATATATGATGTTGCATATATTACTCCTAACTTTGCAGTGTATATGTGGCTATTAAGATGTTGGTCTCTGGATAACATAGGCCTGTCATGTACCGACTGACAGAACAAATTCAAAACAAAAGAAGATATAATGCAATTAACTATAGTAAAATATGCATGCATACACAAATGTTGCCGGTCAGAATAGGGCATTCAAGCTGGCAGCCCTCACTGTAAAAAAACTTGAGCACAACAGATGTGCACTGCCAAGGGATCAGTTACTCAAAGTTATGTATTCATTTCCTTTAAAAAAGACAATTTAACGCTTGGCTTAGTCCATCTTTGCCATGTCTCTGAAGCCCCCTTCACAGCAGCTGCAGGAAGGATGAGTAAGAGTGAGATGAATATCTCCAGGTAAATAGGAACACTTTAGAGGCGTTAGAGGGATCCGGTCAATCTTCAGTTTCCTTACTTCTGCTGGACTTATACATGCCTTTCTTAACTCGCTTTCATCTAGAAAACTGGCAATTCAAAGAGGGATTGGAATTTAAAATGCATAGGACGTGTGAAAGTTTTAAAGACTGTCAGGCTTTTTATTTTTTAAAAGACAACGTCAATGACATTTGACTTTAGGAGCATCTTTGAGAAAGAAAGCCTTGATAAATGAAGGTGTGTGTCTTTCAACATATAAAATACTAACATACAGACTCGGTTTTGGAACCAGCATACCTTGAGTAAGCAAGGTTTAGTTTAATCAACTGAGGGTTCAAGGTATATGTGACGGTAAGTTAACCTTGCTTTCTGGAATACCCCCCAGAATAGTCAATAATAATAATAATAATAATAATAAAAGCATATCACACTGGCTTCTCTTCCTTCACACATCATGGTTGACTTAGCTGCGTCAATAAATCATCTAGCACAGACTTTTGCAATAATAATTGGTTCCATAATGAATGTCACTGTTAATAAGTCAAGAAATTAATAAATACACACACAAACAAAATGTATTGACACCAAGCCTGTCTTTGAGGTGCTTATGGTCATCTCAAAGCAGTTCATGGACTAAAGCAAAATTAAAATGTTGCCAGACTCCTATCATTTATTACTTTTCCAATAAAATGAGTTTTCTGATCTCAATTTATATAAACTACAATAGGGAATACTTATTTGCTGAAAGTGTTAGCTGTGGCTTTTGCTGATCAGTTTCTCGGTGGAAGTCAGAACAAATGTACAAGCATTACTATGTGTATCCACCACTTGGAGACTTAGACCCTGAAGAAAGCTTTAAGGGTGAGTTGACTTTGAAGGACACTTCACAGTTCGCAAAAATAACTAATTCATGGTATGTTCAGTTGCATCTTGGTGGGCCACCACTTTAATTTCTACCACTGTCCATTCAGCACAGTCACAAATCAACAATTAGGGATAATGTCATGGAATACTGAACAGATTTTAAAGGTGAAGTATGTAAGATTTTTTACAATTGTTTTTATTTTTAAAATACATTCTCTTAAACCAGTTTATTATTCAAAGATTCTAACATATGTGGTCCTCAGTATAAGAGAAAATTAGGCAGAAGTATACAATGAAAGTATCTAAAGAAATTGCAGGATGTTTCCTATCATTTTAAAAGATCAGAATACATCTATGACAAAGGGTTCTTAAAATATGGCTCCTCATAAAAAAAAGGTGTTCCTGTGGTTAAATTTACCCCAGGTTAGGGGTAAGTTGCACCATAGGGGAGTAAACTGACCATCTAATTGAATCAAACCCAAATGTAAAGATTATTTGCCTCTTTTAAAAACTAATTTAATAATCAAATCTCATATTTCTTTTCTTAAAGCTAATGTAAACAACATAATGCCAACCAAATGAAGTTGAAATTTCAATATCTTTAATTGTTTGCATTTCTGAATCAATATGTTGAAGACCATATTTGTAACCTTCCCAAAAGACAGACTAAACAGAGTTTGTTGAGTTAAATAAAATAAAAACTGAATTAGAATGAATAAATACATGTCACTGAAACTAATAAACATTTTAGTCAAAGGGTTCTTGGCATGGTAGTTTTTCTGCAATGTCGAACATTTTAGGCCATTAGGGACTACAGGTGGAAAGATATATATGATTGAGCATCTTCTGGTTTTTATCAGAGAATGATTTGGTGTACTTGTACATTGTTTCTATCAAATAAACTAAAAAAATAAATAAACAAGAAAAAAATTAAAGCAGTTGCGTAATATTACATTGAAATTATAGCAGTTTATACATAACTTAACTTATGGTGGGGTAAGTTAAAATGCTGGCTCAAATTACCCTACAGCATTTGTCTCGCACAGCATTTTACTTTGACAAGCCAAAAACAGTTTTTAAAGTAAATGGGTGCCTTGTGCAAACTCCCATGTGCTTCTCCTTTTCACAGTCTGGCAGAAATGATGGGTGGTTCCAAAATATATGGTCACATGACAATAAAAGTGTACGGTTGCCAAGATAAAGGGGGTGGCTCATCTTACCCCACTCTCCCCTAAAATGCAATTCATGGGTTTATCTCCCCCAAAAGTGTAAACATTGAACCTCCCAGGCACCATTGAAACATTGAAAGTCCACTCACCCATCAATCACTTTCCAGCTCAACCTATAGACCTATAGCGTGAGTTTGGGCCGTGGCTACTGCTGCAACGGAGCCAGATGATTTTAGCCGGTGTGGGATCATGGCTTATGCATTACATGGGAAAAAACATTCAGCTTTGATTACAGAAGTGCAAGAAAAAAATCATTTCATATAAACCTTTAAAGATTAAACGGGTCCTGAATACATCAAAACGAACAGAGCATCGTGATATACAAGCTACCATAGATATGTATGTAAATGTAGATGACACATTTGACCACTCCAGAGACGTCAACACGTCCACCGTCTTGGAACTGTCAACATTTCAGATGATGTAGTCACTCACAGTAAAAATAAATTAGTTTTCTAAAAAACGCTGAGATTTTAATTCCCAAGGTAACGGGATAACCCTACACAGGTGAGAATGTGTTGGTTTAATTTATGTATTGCCTCAATATTACAGGTTTTTAAAAGTATGGTAACTTTTTAATGTCATGCTAGCCAACACCTTCATATTATCTAACAATAAACTATATCCTATGAAAATCATCTGCTGAAGTCGATTGCAGAAATATAGATATTCATGTGTATGTCTACGGTTGCAGATGCTCAGTCACTTATTGCAGAGGCTTATGTATAGCGGCCCATAGAAACAGCTGCTAATGAGGCATCTATGTATATACATCTACGTGGAAACTTCAAAACAATACAGCAGGTATTCTCAACCCTGGTCCTCAAGGGCCACTTTCCTGCAAAGTTTAGCTCCAACCCTAAACAAACTCACCTGAACCAGTTAATTAAGCTTTTCGGGATTACTAGAAAGCTACAGGCAGGTGAGTTTGATCAGGGTTGGAGCTAAACTCTGCAGGACAGTGGCCCTCGAGGACCAGGGTTGAGAACCCCTGCAATACAGCATTATCCAGAATGACAAAAGTAGGCTAGTAGTTGGGTGCAGTGGATCTCTGGGCATCAGCGTGACTCTTCTGGTGATGCACAGCCTGTTACAGGTGTTGGTAAGTCCCAGACCCTCTATCACTCTATAAACCAATGGTCAACAGATAGGACATCCTATGGTTCACTGAACCAAGGGAACAGAGGTGGTTGATAACTGAGCATGCACTGGAAGGGAGTGAGTTCTGTGGCTACTGGAGGGAGTTCTGTGCATACTCTGTCCAGGACAAGAATCAAATCCATCACTTCTGCTGGCGATGGCAGAAGGTCCAGTGAAAGCAGCCAATCTCCAGTATCTTCAGTTCTGTCTGCCCATTGCTCTGTGGATGGTACCCAGACGAGAGGCTGGCAGTCACACCCAGGAGTTTGAACCAGACACTGAGTGAGAGGAGCTTTTGTAGCAATGCTGATGAGGGTGGTAATGATTTGCAGGTGTAGATGCAACCTAAATGCAACCTCCGTCAAAAATGAGATAATGATATTGAGAAAATGCTCTCCGCACATAGTATATGTTCAGCAAATTCTTTTGCATCAAATCCGCTAAATCCTAGTGTCAGCCCATTCAGAAATACCGGTTCGTTGGCAGAAACCGCTAAATGCCACTTCCCTTTGTCAGCAAAATCCTCTAAGTCCACAGAAACCAATCAGAAGAGATGTGAATCAAATCATATGATTTCAAGATGAATGACGGTGTGCATATGAACCAGCTTTTAATTGCAGAGCTGCAAGTTTTTGTCCATCGTTACAGTGGCATTGACAGGATTTCATGAGTAGCAAGTAAACACAACAGTGTTCTTTGTGCTTCTGTAAAACTCGGACAGAAAAGGACATGCAGTCAAAGAGTTGGATTTAGAGGTTTTTGCAAAAAAAAAGCACAGATGGACAGAAGCACAGACAAAAGTTAAATTTGTCAAATACAGATGAATTGACTAAAGTGACATTTTTGAAAATAAGGCATTCAATAACTGGCTAATAACATTTTCATTGCCATTAAAGTGAAATTTCCTAACCTAAACATAAGAGACTGATGAAAAAAGCTTATTTGAAAACAATGAAAACATGTCAGATGGACTTAGAGGTTTTTGTATCTGAACTCTTCATATGGAGGAAGTGCTTCAGTTTGAGTCAACTGAGTTCAAGCCTCACAAGAGTTTCGCATTCACTGAATTTGTGAAGGAGGGCAATTTAGGGCACTACATTAATCTTTTCACAATTCTTGCTTTTATTCAAATTTTCACTTATGTATCATTAAATTAGTCAATCTCTAAATGTTTTAGCTAACTATAGTTAACTATAGCTATAACTGATATCTACCATCTATGATTTATTCCAATAATATTATTGTGAATTGCAGTCTTGCACTACTTCTACAACTTTTCCCTCTGGATTCAGTGATGTCTTATATATATACTGGAGAAAGTTCATACTGACATCTATTCTTCAAATTTCAATTCTAAAATCAAAATTTTGACACTTTCTGTGTATGGCAGTGGATGACAAAGCATCAGAACAGATGCTTTTAGCATAACTTCTCTTCTCCACCTCCGCCGTCAAATTCAACAAAAAATCAGTTCAGCAAAACACACAATATGGTGCAAAATCACCATGCACATTGGAATTGCAGAGAACATTGAGCATCAAATATACCAGTCTTGACAATTTCTTTTAAGCAGCAGTAGTATTGCTTATATCTTTCAGAAAGTTGTTGAAGGACAGCTATGTTCAAAAGATAGACCAATACATTTATAACCACTGATTGGGTGGATAGACTGGTTTAGTAGCAATGGATTGAAAAAGTTTTATGAAGACAAGAGAGCATATTAAATTTCAAAGTAGAACAGCAAAAACAGGATGCCAAAGAGTCAAAGGATCTAAGAACCTACAAAGAAAAGTACTGTATGAAAGATAAATCAGTCAGAATCCAAAAAAAAAAAGTCTAAATAGGTCTGAGTGAACTAACTCACAAGAAGTTGAGCAAAACTGACTTTATTTCTACAGATTTTTATCTTCTCTCTCCACAGTCCAGTATCATCAGGACCAGAAAATACGAGAGGAGTTATTCAAAGCTCTATTGTAAAATTTAAAACAATAGCAAATAATATATGCTTAAGAGGTGTGTGTGTGTGATCTGCATGAAAGAGCTCTTATAATCACTGAACATTTGACATTTATCCACCTCATGACACACACAATGGTTGCTTCAGTACAAAACAGAATGTAAAAATAGCATATTGTTGGGTTTAAAAACTGATTTCAATGTCAATAACAGCAAAATGAATGGCAACAAACCATTAATCACCACTTCAACAACAAGAAAAAATGTAGATATAAAAGCCTGTTGGAGCACAGCTACAGTACGCACATAGCATGCTTGTATATGGTGCAGCAAGAAAACATTGTTTATTTATTAATTAACATTCATTCATACAGACTGCTGTCAGAATCTATGAGGGGAAATGGAAAACAATCGCTGTGTCCGAAGTAAAATACTTACCTACTATATAGTATATGAAAAACAGTACAGCTTTAGAAGCAAAGAAAGATGTTTATGGATTGAAAAATAAGAAAATCACAATAACTTATATGACTGTTTATTTTAGTCCATATGGCATACAAAGGGAATTCAACTTACAGTATGCGTGATTGGTTTGTATATGTTAGGCTATTGTATTTTCTTTTGTTGCGACAGAATCTGCTGATGTTTTAAAGTCGGCATGAAATGAAAATTCTATTTTATAAATGTATGCTGTGAACAATTATCTATGCAAAAAACATCTCATGGATGCACTGGGACGCATCCTCAGTGATGTATCCTGGGGTCATTGGGTGTTTCGGGTCTCGCAACATCATATACCCTCGCTTGATCAAGCCCTGACTTGTGTCCCAGTAGCAGTCCACGGATCAGCCCTCTTAATCCAAAGCCACCTTGTGGCCATCTCTGCGGCTTCACTCGCGAATTGAATGGTCCTCTTCTTGGCCACCCCGTAATGCCCAAACGACATTGGACTTTGCAAAGTGAACGTCCTGCAAAGCCTCTACAGCCGACTTCTATAGGCTCATAGAAGGTTTTCCAGCCTCTCTCCCTCCTCTCCCTCCACCAGTTCCTGGTACTTAGCACATTTCCTCTCATTGACTTCCTCAAAACGCTCTTCCCAGGGCACTGTAAGTTCCAGCATGATCAGATATTTTGAAACCTCAGAGGTAACTATCATGTCTGGGCAGAGATTTGTTGTTACAATGTGCTGAGGGAACCTTTCCCAGGTCAACCTGCAGCTGCCAGTCCAAGGCTTCGCGGAGGAGGCCTGTTGTTAATTGTGGTCGTGCCCGGGATTTCTCTCCAGCTTTGATGAGGGGGACTGCCTTCTTTGGAGCATGATGTGTTTGCTGGTGCTGATGGCTGAAGCTAAGCTCTCAGCAATTGCCTTAAGCATTTGGTCATGACGCCAACGATAGCGACCATCAGCCAGAGCCTTTGGGCAGCTGCTGAGGAGATGTTCTAAAGAGCCTCTTCCAGAGCAAAGAAGGCAGGAAGGTGTCTCGCTCTTCCCCCAGACATGGAGGTTCGCTGGGCTTGGCAGGACATTGTAGACAGCTTGTACCAGGAAACGGACCCGATGGAAATCTGCCTGCAAGATGTTCACCCAGGTAATCCTGCGCTGCAGTGTACTCTACCACCTTGTCCACGCTCCCTGCTGCCGAAGTCCCACCACCCTGCTCACTTGCTCTTCCTCCACGCCTGCACGGACCTCTTCCTGGAGTAGATGGTACCTTTCCTTGCCGGTTGGCTGGCTGACCAGAGTCTTTGGGAAGTAGCCCAAGCCCATTTTGCCTGTCGCCACAGTGCCCACCAGTGCCTTTTGTCTCAGGCGTGACTCTGCCTCCTCCACTGCTTTCCCAGCCGTCCATTTCCTTCCTGTCCTCACTTCAATGCCAGCTGATGACACCTTAGTCCCTGGAATCCCTATACTGTGGGTGAATGAATTCTTCAGTGAGGCTACTGAAGGGCAACTGCAGGATGTTACTCGTCCCATACAGTGCAGCACTGGTAAGACTGCGCAGAAGGTTCAGCCACTTCCGAAGAAAACCACTGATCTTCTTTTCTACGGACTTTCCCTTGACAGGTTGCTCCGTGATGGTTGGGATGACAGTTCCTGAAATGGAAAAACGGAACCCTCTTCAGCACCATGGACCTTGACTTGGAGGGCTTAAACCTCATCCTTGCCCAGGTGATGAGTCTCTCAAGTCCTTGTATGATCCACCTACTCCGTGGGACCGATATCGTTGAGCAATTCATTTATGTATGATTAATTTTTGATTGTCTTTTTTTTTGACCTTGTAACATTTAATCAAAATGTCAACTTAATCTTCCGGTGAAAATGTTAATACAAAATGTCTTGACACATCTCTCTTGTCATGTATGCTGGAATTATCCAATCATTTACTCTGTGTAAACTCTGCCTCTTTCTTTTATTCGACTGCAAGCTCGCAATCATTTTTAAGTGCAATGTCCTCATCTCAAAACCAGAGGGCACTACTCCCTAGTCCATTGCAATCTCATTATGAACTGCATCTCCCATAACTCTTTGCCTGGACTCACCGGCCTGGTTTTAACAGACAGGTTTTAAATTAAGCCAGGATAAGGCCTTAGTTAAATTAGGACATTAAAGTAGGCTAGCTTTTATTAACATGCCTTAGAAAAAAAAAAACATTACTGATGTGCATCTTGAGACAAACAATGGCACTTTTTAAGTCATATTTTAAGATACGTCAGTGCAAGTTGTTTTCAGTTACAACAGCTCAAACATGCATTTTAGTCTGGGACTAGCTTAAGCGTTGTCTGTGAAACCATCTAATTATGCTTCATTATTTTTAGCTGTGTCTCATTACTTTGTTAACTCTGCTTTTATAAGCCCTGTGTTTTAAGTCACTCTTTAGCCCTATTTGGACGGTAAATGTTTCTCACTTGGAAGTCATTCGGATGATGATTTATTCACGGTGGAGGAGCGAGTTTTGTGATCCTGCGCACCTGGGAACGCGCTGCTCACGTGGTCAATAACATGATTGTATGATGTAAATAAAATGTCATATGCTTGGTACAATAAGAATAAATGCATATTTAATTTAATAATAGGAAAATAATATACAAATTATTATTTAATTATTTAAATCTGTTTAAAAATATTTAGATATATAGACGCACATTATAGTTAAAATGGTTTTCTGTCTTGTATTTTGTCATTTTATTCCACATGGAAATGAGCGGAAATAAGTTAATACATCCTCTTATTTACATGAGGTAAACATAATGCTGCTTGGTTATTTTAACATATACAATTGCTGCCATAATAACAGCCCATTTCAAATGTTTACGTGCTTTTTCTTCTTTTTATTTTTTGAGCGGTGATGAAATATATTGCTCTTGTAAATACTTGCCAGCATTTCAGTAATAAAAGTCTAGATCTTTAAAATGCATCCAAATTACAGCAAAGCGCAACTGTACGGTGGTCAAAAAGGATACAAACAGTGAGTTTTGAAGTGATATATTCCTGAAAACTCAGAGATGTGGATTCGTACGGCAATTAAATTACCACACAAACTTGGTGTTTGTCAAAACACAATAGGTAATTGGGCCGGGGATTTTTTCGCGGGTGGTGGGAGAAAAACATTGACATTCTGGATTCGAACGGCAATAAAATTACTGACTAGCCCCTGTCAATGATGAAAATACCTTATGACCCCACGAGAAACAGTTACCATCCGAATTGGGCTTTTGTGAAGTCTTGTTTATTGTCACACTGCAATTTTGGTTTCCTGTGTTTATGATTTTGACTCATAAACACAAGTCTGGTTTCTTGGATTTTCCCTGTTTGTCTGTGTTTTCTGCCCTGTTGTTTATTTGCACTGTTTGCCCTGTGATTCTGACCCTTTGCCTGTATTTTTGGAATAAAGGCTCCATGTGGTAAAAGTCTCCTTTGACTATATTTTCCTCTAAACCACTAGATGGCACAGAAACTTGCCTCAGCTAGTGATGGGCAGAGCGAGGCTTCGTGAAACACTGAAACAGTTGAAGCAAATGTGCCGTATTGTGTCAAAGCTTAGAAACAATTCGACACCCGTCTCCACGGCGACCACTGCTGACCAGAACAGTGTAAATGCAACAAAAACCCATGCCAAACATGCATAAAAACACCTTTTACAAATCTATTGCAAATGTTTTATTGAAAGTAAAATCTTTCAAATGCAATTAACTAATCATCTAATAAAATGAAATATTAAGTGTCTATATGTTCTTTTATCAATTGTCAGGGTTTGTTCCATGGATGGCTCAGCTAAACATGCCAATAAGAGACTATTAACTACTATTATTCCTTTTAATTATACTAATGTCTAATTAAATGTCTACAAATGTATAAAACTGATCAAAGTAAAATGGGTAAAACCCACAGACACTTGTTTAATGGTTCTCAGTGACTCATGATTCATGGGTTCACAGAGATCATCGCCCCCTAGTGGTGAACCATTGACATTTCAAAGTGTTTCGAAAAATTTCGAAACAGTGATGACGAGCGAAGCCTCGTTTACTGAAATCACGTGACTTTGGCAGTTTGATACACGCTCCGAACCAATTGATTTGAAACAAAAGATTCCCTTTCAAGGGAACTCGCACTGCGCCACCGCTATGGGAACGCCTCTGCGTGATTGCGTCGTGAAGCACGTATGTAATCAGTCCAATGGAGTGACGGAACGTCACAGGCGGGTGACATCACCACCAGGAAATTATAAAGCACAACTGCACCAAACACAGTCAGCTTCTGTGTCTTCAGCAAGCGCTCTGTGTTATCATTGTCTGTCAGTTTGGTGTTTTGTCCGTCTTAGTTGAGACTAGGCAGGAGTTTTCACCACACACAAACAAAAACTATTATACTGACACGAGTGACATATAATGGCGAGCGAACAGCATTTCAGAAAGTGTGTTCATTCCTGCCCTCGTTACATCACGGGTGGGGATACACATTTGATGTCTGTTGTTTGTCTGGGAGCAAAGAATGCTCAGGCAAATCTCGAGGGAGCTGATTGTGAGCACTGCGAGCGTTTATCCATCAGAACGCTGCACTCCCGGCAAACGCTCTTCAAGGAGGGCGCTTCGGCTCGCGTTCCCCGCGGTTCAGATCCCTCTGCTGCCGAGGCAGAGCGGCGGCTTCAGTCGTGGGGATCGCAAATGGATCTGACAGCGGGGTTAGAGACGGACTCTGCCTTATCTCTGCCCTCACCTGTCAGATCTAGTGCCTCCATCCATGGTTTGGAAGCCTGCGCTGCGGTTTCTTCCGCCTAGGGGAAGGCATCAATACTGCAATTATCCAGTTCTGAGGAGCAGCATGTTGTCAGTATCGAGGCAGGTGCAAGTGAAGACTCGCCACTTCATTCCCCTGCCAGTGAGGAGCTTGTGGAGGTGTTGAGCAGAGCGGTGGCCAGGCTCAGTCTGGACTGACCACAAGAAAGACAGGAGCGCTCCGAGCACACCGAGGTGTGGAGGTCGTGGAAACGTCTGGTCTCATCCAAATTTTCAGTCCCCAAACTTCTATGTATAGCAACATCATGGGATTGAAAAAACATGGATATGGTCCGATGCCGAGGGTGGAGGAGACGCTTGTGAATCATCGCTCTCCCGAATCTGCATCGTCCATTAAAGCCCGACATTGCCCACCAAGCCATTAAGAGCCACTTCAGCGCTGGTGGGCACAGCTTACTCGGCAGCATGCTTGCACACGATGGCCATCGTGGAAGCTTACCAGGCTGACCTGCTAAAAAACCTGGGGGAAAGTGAACAGATCAGAGCTGATGTTATTCGCAAGCTCCGATCGTCAGCCGATTTAGCTCTCCATGCTACTAAGGAGACAGCCAGATCAGTCGGCTGTTCTATGGGAGCCCTGGTGGCCACGGAGAGGCACCTTTGACTGAACCTCACAGAAATAAAAGAGAGAGATAAGAGCTTTCTGTTGGATGCCCCGCTGTCTCCTGATGGCCTGTTCGGTGATGCTGTCAGTATGGTCACCGGCAGGTTTCAGGAGGCTAAGAAGCAAGCAGCAGCGCTCCAGCAGTTTCTCCCTCGGAAACCCCAGGCTTCATCTGCTGCTGGGCAGGAGCAGCAGAAGCCGAGTACAAGCTCCTCACATTGAGCACAACAAAAGCAGAGCGTCGCCACCCGTGCTCAGTTACGTATGTAACTTTAGTTCCCTGAATAGGGAACGAGACACTGCGTCACGCGGCCATACTCCCTGCATACCCGCGATCGTCTTGCTTCTGCCTATCCAAAAGTTGACTGTGTTTGGTGCAGGTGTGCTTTATCATTTCCTGGTAGATGACATCACCCGCCTATGACGTTCCATCACTCCATTAGACTGATTAAATACGTGCTTCACGACGCAATCACGCAGAGGCGTTCCCATATCGGTGACGCAGCGTCTCGTTCCATATTCAGGGAACTAAGGTTACATATGTAACCGAGACGTTCGTAAAGCTTTGAAGCTTCATGAAGCAGTGTTTTGAAATTGCCATCACTAGCCTCAGCACTTTCCAAAACATCGGATTTTCAAGATGCACCTGGAAATTTGGCGATCACTGGCAGCAACGCAAAGTTGATTCTGCGCTAATTTGATCTAATATTTGATGTTTTTAAACATTTTGTAGATTTAAGTAGTAAATAAGAATCACTAAAATTATTACATATATTTTGAGACAAAGGTCTTCTTAATGATTTTTAAGGTAATTAAAGCAACAGTTTTTTTAATAACTGAAGAATATGTAAAAGTATGGTATTTGGGGTAAAATGCACCCCTGCTTTTGGGGCTAAAAGCAGCATTTTTAACATGATAATAAATAGTTAGCTGACTTTTCCATTTGTTGACATGAAATGGTTAGATTCAGATTGTAAATATCATATATTAAGTTGGGTGTCTACCTTAGAGATAATCACCGTATTTATAATGAAACCATCATATTTAAAAATATGATATAAATCATATTTGATATGAATTTATTGTTAATACTTGAAATCTATTACATTATTGTAGGCTCTTATTCAATGCTTTCAATCTTTTTAAAATTATTTTGTTTCTATATTTTTTAAATATATTTCTATATTAACATATTTTAATGACAGCATATTTATTGAACACAAATTAATTATTTTATTCATCAAAGTAAACAGAAAATAGTTCAAACTTTGCTAAAGTGATAAAGTGTGTGGGGTAAAAGGCCCCCCCTTGCCACCCCATACATTTATAAGATCTTTAAACAAAATAAACCACTTTTATTATTTATTTTCACACAAAATCTGTTGCTCCATAAATGTTTAATACAAACATATATTTTTTTCAGAGCAGTTACGTGACAGCAACAATACCTTTTTTTCTGTGACACCGGACAAACTGAGATGTAATAAACCAATCAAGTGTGTAATGCCACTGAAATGCAAATGATGCAACACACAATACAGAGTGCATGCAGCCAGACTCTACTGAAAAATATTGCTTATTTTTTCTTATATTACATATAAACTGCCTGGAGTACAAACTACCTAAAAAATAATGAAATGGTTAAGTGGGAAAAGGTTGTTAATACTGAATAAAATCAGCATTTTAAATGCATAACACTTCCTTGTTTGCTAAACAGCAGGAACAGAGTCAGGTCTTCAGAGACAACAGACAAAGACATCCTTGGAGCAGAGAGACAAGAACATAGTCAAGGAAAAACATGAATAATTAATGAAGCCTAGTTATTCTGACTTTTTAAAAAACATCTGAACTTCGGTATTCTCTGCCATCTTTTTGTGAACAAAGAAAAAATGGGTTTTAACGAACCAAGAGATAAACTGCTGTGGAGACATTGAACGTTATGCCAAATATTGTATAAACCAGGAAAACATTCATCTCCAGGCAACGGCAGTGTTAACTAGCACTGTGGCATCTTTTCTTAATCTTCGACCGATGGCTGTGGACCAAGTATGCACACTTGCAGGGATTGCCTTATCATCTTAATCTAGGATTAGTCTTTCCTGTCCATATATTTTATTTTGAACTGGTCCCAAATCAAAGGTCTGTCTCAACCATCATTAGCAATCCTTGCCTAATCCTGCTCCACCCCATGGAGGAAGAGGAAAAACTTTTTCTTCACCAATCTTTTTCCTATTATGTGAATAATTCTCTTTCACTTTATTTTTATTTTCCACATTCAGCAGAGCTGCAGCAAGAAAATATCTTCACCAATGATAGAATGGACACAGGGCATATTTCAGATACTGTTGTTTGGCCAAACAAAATTTTTTGTTTGTTTTGTGAAATATCTGCCACAGGCTGTCCATTGTTAATTCAACTTCTCTTCTGACCCCTAGTGAAAAAACAATATACTTTAACAGAATATACTTCTGTGCTACCTGAATGGATGGCTTTGGACACGTAATTCCACGTTAATTGCATTAAATGAAAATGTATTATAGTTTAAATTTATATTAAGAGCAAATAGCTAAACTTCAAAGTGCTTTTGATCCACTTGATCCACTCAGTTCTCTTGTACGGTGGCCGAGAGAGCCCAGCTGAATAAAACACATGCAAATAGAAAAAAAAAAAAAAACACTGCACTGTGCTGCAAATACTCACAACGTAACAAACACAGAAGCACGCTGCAAATAGCAAAAATCTCAACGTGCTGCAATTGAAGAAAACACATGCAAATAGAAAAAAAACAACACATGCTGCAAATACTCACAACACAACCAAATCCAGAAATGCGCTGCAAATAACACGGAAAAGTTTCAAAGAGACCACAAACAAGTGACGAACCTGGCTGGGACCACTTATTGTCCATTGTCTAATTGTCAGTGGTGTTGTCGATGACCTGAAATGTTAGTTTTTTTTTGTTGTTTTTTTAATACCATGATCGTATGTGTGTTGTGAGAATTTGCAGCACATGTGATGTCAAACAGAAGAAAAATTATAAATCCCATCCAAAAAATTATACATTTAGTCCTGGGTCACTTAGAATATACACTCTTTTTTTAATTTGAATTATGACATAAATTTTGCGACGGAACTCAAAAAAAATTCTGAGTACTGCATAGGCTAAATGTGCTCTTTGTTTGTGTGTACATATGATGGTATTTTAACAGCTAAGAACTCATGAGGAGCTTATACAATGTGTAAAGGAGTCAAAACAGCACTAGGTAGCTCCTGTAACGAGAATAACTAGGTATGCTGGAGTATTCTGTCCTTTCTAGGGTTGCATCTTGAGACATCACATCCTGTTTTTGGTATGTTTAGAGATCTTTGGTCCTTATTGCATACTGAGCCAAGCAAAGCCAGAGAGCTGGACGAAACTTGCGTAGAGGGTGAAGTTGAGGAGCTGGACTACAACAGCAGAAACAACGGATTAGGGGACTGGATGAACACAGGAACTAGGAGACTGGCTAGGAACATCTGTGGCGGGCTCTATGTCTGTGGCGGGCTCAAACTCTAGCACAGGTTTAATGGCAGGTGAGGGGCTAATAGGCTCATCCTCCTCTGCTTCACAGATTGTGACCCACAGTTCTGGAGCACCCACTCCACATACTGTGCAAACATCCCTCGAGGACCTTCCACGGGCATTGAACCTGTATAATAGGGTTAGGCACACCAGATCTTAAAAATCTCTCTTGTGGTCCTCAAGGGAACGGTCCTCTTGCTCAAGGAGGTGGAGGTGGTAAGTCCATCGCTTTTAATCCTTGTTGGTCAGTTCTTCTGTTACGCTGTAGTTGCAAGTAGAGACCTGCGCAGACCTGCAGATTTTTCAGTCCCACTCCTGCAAAAATATATGTTACCTTCTCCCGCTCCTGCCCACAACATTTATGTTTTGTCCCAGTCCCTCCTGCAAAAGCCTGCATAAAAGTAGAAATAGATTTTTTCTGTGAGTCCATGAAATGGTTTCAAGTTATGTGTCGCCTAGCCACAACCTACACATTCCAGCATAAACGCTTCTGATAAATTATTTGTTATTAACCCTTTCACACGTAAGTTTAAACTATTCTGGCTGACCCCCCAGCGTGAGTTTTTCAAGGCGACCGTTATTTAGAACGTATCACTTTATTGTTTCAATGGTGACACGTCATTGCTTGTCAGATGACGCACTGCAGTCACAATAGTGCTGTATGACTAATGATATACTTTTATTGAATTTTTCCTTTTTATTAAAAATATTCACAAATTTGTTACCTATAGCATGAAATATGTGATATTCCGATTCCGTTAGTTGAGATATGCGTGATGGGCGTCGCCATTTTAGTTTGTGCCGCAGTTCAGAGAATCGGATCTATTGGATTTACAACATGTGAATTCATCCACTTCTCCCGGAATACATGAAAGTAAGTGGCCGGTGAACTGGGAGAAGAATAGAATTTAATGTAAATTTACTTACACCATGCATATCTGATATGTATGGAAGCCCGTTTCCGCCACTAAATAAAAAAATTAAAAGAGTAATTGCGACTTTTTATCTCAGAATTCAGACTTTTTTTCTCACAATTGTGAGTTATAAAGTCAGAATTCTGAGATATAAACTCGCAATTACTCTTAAAAATTACTCTTTTCTTAAAAATAATTATCTATTTTTAATTATCTTATATAATTATCTTTTCTTGTCTAATTATAATGAAAAGGATTATTATTGTCACTTCCATAGACATCAGTGTGTATTTTACAAACACTAAATGCATGGTTTGGCTGGTACTTATGGTTGAAAAGTAGTATGTAGTATATATAGTAGTATGTAGTATGTAGTATATATAGTATATATATTGTAGTATGACAAGTGCTGAGCTTCTGCCTCTGGCTCAGCGCCAGCCAAAGCGCAAAAGCACATTTGAATTTAGCAGTTGATCATGTGATGCACTGAACGTTCTGATCACACCGGTGTGATCGTACGCTCCAGGGACCAGACAAGACTGATCACACCGGTGTGATCGTATGTGCGAAAGGGTTAAAGCATCAACATTCACAAACCACTGTTAATCGAGCATAAAAGCAAGCATAGGCTACTGCGTGCGTGGTTTGACATGGTAGAATGCGCACACCCCTTACTAATTCCTAAAAAGACATTTCAGTTCATCTGGATCTCACCAAGCTCCATTATATTCAGTGAAGCTGACTGCACAATGAATCTTTCATAATGTCTACACTTTGTTTGTTATAATCACAGGATTCGAATCTTGTCTCGTGTCGCACTCGTTTTGCATTGGGTCCCGCGGGTCCCGCAGATCTCTAGTTGCAAGCATAATAAAGGAGATTATCAGATTATTAATCAAAAATACTCAGGTGATCACAGGAATACATGTGGGAGAAACACAAACGACGTATACACTATATTGCCAAAAGTATTGGGAGACACCTTATTACTGAATGCAGGTGTTCCAATTACTTCCATGGCCACAGGTGTATAAAATCAAGCACCTAGGCATGCAGACTTCTTCTACAAACATTTGTGAAAGAATGGGTCGCTCTCAGGAGCTCAGTGAATTCAAGCTTGGTAGGTTGCCACCTGTGCAATAAGTCCATTCGTGAAATTTCCTCACTACTAAATATTCCACAGTCAACTGTTAGTGGTTTTATAACAAATTGGAAGCAATTGGGAACAACAGCAACTCAGCCACAAAGTGGTAGGCCACGTAAAATTACAGAGCGTATCAGCGCATGCTGAGGCGCACAGTGTGCAGAAGTCGCCAACTTTCTGCAGAGTCAGTAGCTACAGACCTCCAAACTTTGTGTGGCCTTCAGATTAGCTCAAGAACAATGCGTAGAGAGCTTCATGGAATGAGTTTCCATGGCCGAGCAGCTGCCTCCAAGCCTTACACCACCAAGTGCAATGCAAAGCTTCGGATGCAGTGGTGTAAAGCACACCGCCACTGGACTCTAGAGCAGTGAAGATGTGTTCTCTGGAGTAACGAATCATGCTTCTCTGTCTGGCAATCCGATGGATGAGTCTGGGTTTGGCGGTTGCCAGGAGAACGGTACTTGCCTGACTGCATTGTGCCAAGTGTAAAGTTTGGTGGAGGGGGGATTATGGTGTGGGGTTGTTTTTCAGAGGTTGGGCTTGGCCCCTTGGTTCCAGTGAAAGGAACTCTTAATGCTTCAGCATACCAATACATTTTGGACAGTTTCATGCTACCAACTCTGTGGTAACAGTTTGGGGATGGCCCCTTACTGTTCCAACATGACTGTACACCAGCGCACAAAGCAAAGTCCATAAAGACATGAATGAGTGAGTTTGGTGTGGAGAAACTGGACTGGCCTGCACAGAGTCCTGACCTTAACCCAATGAATTAGAGTGGAGACCGTGAGCCAGGCCTTCTCATCCAACATCAGTGCCTGACCTCACAAGTGCTTAGAAGAATGGTTAAAAATTCCCATAAACCTGTGGAAAGCCTTCCCAGAAGAGTTGAATCAGTTATAGCTGCAAAGGGTGGATTAACTCCATACTAAACCCTATGGATTAAGAATGGGATATCATTAAAGTTCATGTGCATGTAAAGGCAGACGTCCCAAAACTTTTGGCAATATAGTGTATAAGCGAGAACCAACAAAACATGCCTGAAAACTCAGTTCTTTATAAACACAGTGCAAACAGAAACTAAACAAGACACAGGTAAAAGTAATAGGCTACTATGGAATCCTAAACTAAACAGAGTGGGGTAACAAAAACTAAAGGAAACTGAGCAGAATGTCAAAACAAAAGACAACTAAACCAAACATAACCGTTACACATAACATGGTGCAGATTTCTAATTAGAGAGATTTTCACCTCAAAAATGGGGGATAAGTGAATAAGCCTTAAATTGTATAGGGGAGTAACGATATTCAAACCGAACCAAAAAAACGCAATACACAACCCTGGTTATGAAGCGCGGTACTCTCATGGTACAGAGAAATTAAGGCGAGACACGGCAGGTGAAAACATAGTTTTTTCATGCAGTGGTCAATTTTGAGATTTTGGGCCAGTTTGCTCCCTTAACATGTAAGCTTTCATGTCAAAATAAGAAATGTGTCAACATTACACATTAAAGTGGTTATTCATTATATTTTGTCTACTTGCGCCTTTAGATTTCTAACCGAAATCATCAAAAGTTAGCGTTCTAACGCGCGCTCCTGTGCCGTCTCCATTCACAGAAACATGTCATGCCTGGTATCATTATAAAGCTCTCAGTCTCATACACAGCACTGTCTAATCCAAATATGGGCATTTCCTTTGTAGAACTAACCAACCGCGAAAGTTTGCAGCCAAAAACCACATCTGATTGGTCGATGTGAATTTCCCACTACGTGATACGCGCTGCTGCTTCCTTGTTTATTCTCCGATTAGACGATGAAACCCTGTCAGAATTAGATTTAAATAGTTATAGATGGACATGCAACAAACAGGGACAGTTCTTTTGCAGTTTTTGTGACTGTTGTTATGTGTGTTTGTTAAGGTAGTTTTCTCTAATTTACTAAAGCACAAAATAAGATATCCAGAATCCCCTCTGTAAAAGCCCTCTCATCTAATATGTCAACAAATAGAACCAAGAATTTTAAACCTGGTCCTTTCCAATTTCCAGATTTTGTTTTTGGAAATGTATGCAAATGAGCGTATATTTAAGTATATAAGACCTCATTTGCATATTAAAATATTAATTTACACAAAACTTGTAATACATTTTTTTCTTATGTTTATGCCAGTAATAAATTGCAGAAGTTTCACAGTGATATCTTGTAATTTAAAAAAAATCCCTATTCACCTGTAGTGTCTCGCCTTAACTCTAAATATAAACATATGCATGTGTTTGTTTTGATTATCTAAAAATAAATAGCAACCAAATTTAGGCTAATAGTTTCAATATTATAGTAATGTGCAAGTAAGGGCTCTCTAGTTTAGCAACAGCATTAGCATATATATATATATATACAGTATATAGTATATAGACGGGCCGGTCTGAGTATTTCACAATCTGCTCAGTTACTGGGATTTTTACGCACAACCATTTCTAGAGTTTACAAAGAATGGTGTGAAAAGGGAAAAACATCCAGTATGCGGCAGTCCTGTGGGCGAAAATGCCTTGTTGATGCTAGAGGTCAGAGGAGAATGGGCCGACTGATTCAAGCTGATAGAAGAGCAACTTTGACTGAAATAACCACTCGTTACAACCGAGGTATGCAGCAAAGCATTTGTGAAGCCACAACACGCACAACCTTGAGGCGGATGGGCTACAACACCGGGTACCACTCATCTCCACTACAAATAGGAAAAAGAGGCTACAATTTGCACGAGCTCACCAAAATTGGACAGTTGAAGACTGGAAAAATGTTGCCTGGTCTGATGAGTCTCGATTTCTGTTGAGACATTCAGATGGTAGAGTCAGAATTTGGCGTAAACAGAATGAGAACATGGATCCATCATGCCTTGTTACCACTGTGCAGGCTGATGGTGGTGGTGTAATGGTGTGGGGGATGTTTTCTTGGCACACTTTAGGCCCCTTAGTGCCAATTGGGCATCGTTTAAATGCCACGGCCTACCTGAGCATTGTTTCTGACCATGTCCATCCCTTTATGACCACCATGTACCCATCCTCTGATGGCTACTTCCAGCAGGATAATGCACCATGTCACAAAGTTTGAATCATTTCAAATTGGTTTCTTGAACATGACAATGAGTTCACTGTACTAAAATGGCCCCCACAGTCACCAGATCTCAACCCAATAGAGCATCTTTGGGATGTGGTGGAACGGGAGCTTCGTGCCCTGGATGTGCATCCCACAAATTTCCATCAACTGCAAGATATTATATATATATATATATATATATATATATATATATATATATATATATATATATATATATATATAATATATATCCTTAAGAAACTTACTGAACCTTGACTTCAAAACCAAGGTATGTACCGAACCGTCTGTTTTGTGTAGGCTACCGTTACACCCCTAAATTGTATATTAGCTTGAAGTGCTTTCCTGTGTTGTGGCAGCTGAACTCCCAGGCCAGCAGGATTTAAGCACAAGATGTAAAAAAAACAAAAACACAGAAATAGTGCATTTGTCTCAGCTGGAAACAAACAAGTAGAAGACCCATAATGTTCCCTAAAATTTCAAGTTGTATAATTGAGCAATACATCTCAAAAGACTTTCACTAAACACATGCAAAGATAAACTGGCTTAAATTGTCCTAAATGGATTGAGCTGCTGAATATAGAAATTTTATTTAATGACGGTTCTCCAAGTGGTTTCTAATGCAGTACAATTACAGCAGCAGTATAACTCAGTTGTAGCATATCAGAAAACACAAAGCTACAGCTTTTTGTTCCCTCTGGTTAAGACATTTAGAAATTTTAACTTAAAAAAAAAAGTTTATGATTTAAAAAAAAAACAAAAAAAACAAAACAAATTTGGTTTGGGATGTTGTGTGTTGTTTTATTGATTATTTGCAAATAATTTAATGTTGAATGTTGTAGAAATTAACCTTTTTATTTTACCCCTATTATACCCCTTTTTACAAGATGTAATATAAGTCTCAGGTGTCCCCAGAGTGTGTCTGTGAATTTTCCTAACATATCATTTAATATACCATTTTAAAAATGGCAATTTTTGGGTTTGAGAAAAATGAGCTGTTTTCTGTGTGTCTCCTTTAAATGCAAATTAGCTGCTGCTCCCCGCCCCAGAGAGCGGAGCCTTCAGCTTGAACACACAAATGAAAACTGAAACATGATATCTGTTTGTTTTGATGATCATCTCTATCGCGGACACGCTCACATCACATTGCAGTTCTTCATCATCATGAAATATTATCATCTGCATGCGTTTTAAAGCCACATCACTCTCAACCTTAAAGTCTATTGCCGCCTTCACGTGCTATCGGAAATTTGATAATTCACACTTCTGAAGTCGTGATTACGAGCTCATCGCATTCATCGCTAGCAATTTTTTCCTAGGAAACTCATATTTACGATAATTCTGAGAGCATGTCAAGGCAGCATTAGCATATGCGCACAGAGAGATGGATGTCGGTGTATCCGTGAGTAGGCTATTAAACTAGACTAGATCTCTTTCATGTGTTATGCTAGAAACACACAAAGTTTAAATGAAAACAGTTGGTTATGTCTGTGCACATATGCAGCAAGTACAGAAATCCTGTGTGTGAATATTAGATCTGTGTACTAAAGTGAAAGCAGTGTAATATACAGTACCTACTGCTATATCTGCTGTTAATATGAATCAAACAACAGAAGATAAACAGAAAATCACTTACTGCTCTTGACTGAATGAACTTTAGTAGCTTTATTAAGAACACATTTCTTACTTGAATGCTGCTGTTAAATGCTCTTGTGAGGAGACATGGCGGACTGTGTACAGCTCTCTGAGGGCGGGGTCTACGCTAATACGGCAGTGTCCATCAACACTCGTGGGCGGGACCTGTGAAATGTGACGTCACATTCCCCAGAATCTGCAAACAGCTTGTTCTGAGACACTGCTCATGATTTATGGGGATTAATAAAAAGGAGTGGGTGGATTTTTACCATTATAGGGTGGTTGTGTACACACACTGCCAACATACATTTATGTTCAAACACCATGTAAAAGTGAATTTTGCATAAAAGGTGCCCTTTAATAGTCTTTTCCTTTCTCTCTTGGTTTCGCTCACTACTCTTTAATGGAGGATTAATCTACAGCCCTTTATTTGATGAGTGATTTTTTTCCCCTCTGGAAAGCCTTGGATAATTAGTAGTCTCACTAAACAGTTCTCAAAAAAAATGCTGAAGTGATTGAACACATTCCCTCCTGTCCCATTAATTTAGCAGAGCAAGTGATTTTTCATTGGATAATGGGATACATTTATTGACTGGGTGACCTACTTTAAGTTCCCTTAAAGTTCCAAGCCATTTCAGATACTGTGGCTTCTATTTGATTAAAACATATTGTGAAGTATTTAACTCTATAAACCTTCTTTAGTGTCTTTAAATGTTATGGTAAATCAGAAAATTTGCTGCATCGCCTCCCACCACGACCATAGTGCTTTGAGCTCGCACTGAGTCTATGATCATCAAACACATTAAGTCAGTGACAGTGTGACAGATGTTGTGTCCTTGTGTCCCAAAGAGCGAACTGCATCAGCATTTACGCAGGTTAATTTATCACTGATGAGGATTTCATTCATTACCCATACCTGGAACAAAAAAGGACCTTGGTGATGAGAACTACATTTTATTGTCATGCCTTTTTTGGGGGGAATAAAGAAGTTGTTTTTATTATTCCGTTTATATTTATAAAACTTGCAGGGGTGATTCACTGAAAAATCGGATTTATACTACAGTTTGTTTCCAGTTGAAAAAGAACATTTTCAGAGCAGACAGCATTCCCCTCAGAGCAGCTGAATGATTCACTTGCTGTATGATTCAAATGCCATTTGAAAACAAATATAAGAAATTCTGGTAACACTTTACAATACGGGTGCACTAATATGCATTAATTCATGCTTAACTATTGCACAGATAACCATGAGTTAATGTATGACTCACGAAGAACTAAACCATTTATTAATGATTACTGCATCAGCAACTAATGAACATTCTAGAATTGCTATTAATTAAATGTGTCATCATGTATTAATTCCCTAATAACATATTAAATTAACTAATAATGTAAATTAATGCATTAATTACCACAATGGTCAAAGCCATGCATTTCAACTTTCAGTTGTCTGCTTTAATTAATCATTAGCTAACGATTTGGAAAGGTATCATTATGTTATGACTTTACTTCTTGAGGCACATGACTATTAACTAATTGTTAAGTAATATGTCACTGTGGTCATGGCTTTTGAATTAATTTTGAATTAGTTAATAGTCATGTGCCTCAACAAGTAAAGTCATAACATAATGATACCTTTGGGAATCGTTAGCTAATGATTAATTAAAGCAGACAACTGGAAGTTGAAATGCATGGCTTCAACCATTGTGGGAATTAACATATATTAATTTACACTATTAGTTAATATAATAATATATGTTATTAGGGAATTAATACAATGTGACACATTTAACTAATAACAATTTAATGATTACTTAATCTATTAATCATATAGAATCTTCATTAGTTGCTGATGCAGTAATCTAGCCTAGAAATCTAGACGCACCCTAGCGGCAGCAAATGTAATTTGCAGCCAGGGTCGTCTAGCAACTCTCCGTTGGTTTGCGAGCATGAAAAACCAAACTCTAGTCAGGCCAATCACTAGAGTTGGTGGGTGGGCTTAACGTAATGACGGCAGAGTTGCGACGGTTCCTAGACGGACTCTAAAAGACTTGGACTTAAGCTTTTCTTTGAGAAAAGAACAAAGAACGGCACTGAAGCCATTCTTAAAAAAGGACGTTTTGAACAAAGGAAGTTTTGTTTCAGAGTTTTGCCGACCGTATGCGGCAAAAGTTTAATCTATCAACTAGCTCCACTTCACCATCTTCATTGCTCTGGTTGGTTGTAGCGCTATCCTATTGCGTGCAGAGGGAATTTGAAAGACAACCGTTTATCACACCCCTCGGAATGAGCCCTGCCAATGGTGTGTTCCCAATGGTGTGTGGGTCTGACTTGTCAGGCTAGCAGTAATCATCCATAAATAGTTTAGTTCTTCATGAGTCATACATTAAGTCATGATTATCTGTGCATTAGTTAAGCATGAATTAATTAGTGCACCCGTATTGTAAAGTTTTACCGAAATTCTCAAAGGAAACATAAATAAAATTGATTAGCAAGATAAATGTAGATATGTAGTGACTTTTGTGTTATCTTAGTAGAGGATATGTGCCATCGGGTGTTGGGAAGGGAGTATTTATTCACATTCTACACTGTAGCAAAGAAATAATCTGGCTTTATGCCACTCTTACATCAAAGTCTCAGTGCATTGGCCTGATTCATCCTCACAGCACTGAACACTGGCATGGATCTATATTTTATCTGTGCGTTCAGCACAGTCTATAAAATTGAGAATATAAATTGTGTAATTATTAAGTAAAACCCTATTTTAGCGTGATTAGTTTTATATGTGGAGGTGGGGTAATATAATGATTAACAAACCTTCTCTGTAATTTTAATCCCATCTGAATTCAGCATTACAGATTATTTAATGCACAGCATGTGCCAGCAAAGATTTTGTAATATGTCCTGAAGTATGAACAATCCTATTTGAATTTTAGTAAAAGTCTGTGAATCTTCATCAAATCGGATAGATCTCCCAAAAATTATGTAATCATTTACTCGCCCCCATGCCATTCAAAACCTGTATGGCTCTGAATATTTTATTTGACATTTTTTGAGAAAATGGAAACTCAATGGTTACCAACATTCTTCAAAATATGTGGATTTTGACCAATGAGAAGACACTTGTGTTTCATGTGTTGATTGTTAGTTCTTGTTCAGTTTTAATGGTTGTATCATATAGAGGTGCTCAGTTCTGTTTCCCTGTTGCTGTATTTTATGTACTTTTGTTATTTTTATTAATATTTTTATTAATAATAATAATAATTATTATTATTATTTATTAATAATTAATAAAGTATTTTAATCAAAACACTTCAAATGATTCAGAACACAGCGGCACGTCTTGTCTTCAACGAGCCCAAAAGGGCCCATGTCACACCTCTCTTCATCTCTCTGCACTGGCTACCACTCGCTGCCCGCATTAAGTTCAAGGCTTTGACGCTTGCTTATGGATCCAACACAAGCTCAGCACCCACATACTTCGACTCGATCCTACGAGTCTACACCCCTACCAGAAGCCTCCGCTCAGCTAAAGAGCGGCGGCTGGTGTTACCATCCCAGAGAGGCATGAAATCCCTCTCCAGAACTTTTTTATTCACTGTTCCTAGCTGGTGGAACGATCTTCCCACCTCCATCCAGATGGCAGAATCACTAACATCATTCAAAAAACAGCTAAAAACCCATCTCTTCCGCGAGCACTTAATCTCATCATAATTCTTTTTTCCTCTATCTTTCTCTACACCCTCCCTATTCTAGTTTACGCTACTCTGAGCAATGCCTGAAACGTAGTATTTAAGGCACTTCTTGCGTTTCTATGCCTCTTCATAACGGATCGCTTCCTGTACTCCTCAGTTGTAAGTCGCTTTGGATAAAAGCGTCTGCTAAATGCATAAATGTAAATGTAAATGTTAGGTTTGTGCTGTATTTGGATCCTGCTCTTCCTCGTCCCTGAGTCACCAATGTTACAGTGTGGTTGTTGCAATGTTGCCTAATGCAGTCTAAGAATTATTGAACTTGGTTTCCAATGAATTGTATGTTGTTCTAATGCATGACATTTAAAACCCATGTACAAGAGAAAGAAATGCAGGTTGTCTGTCTTTTTAATGTGCAATTAAGGATTACAAGCTCATTTATGTCACTTATGTCTTTTTAATGAAAAACACTTATCTCCAAAAAAAAAAAAAGATATTTCAAGAGCTTGAAAAAAAATAAATAACCAGGCTTACAAAAAATTAATCGAAAAGAACATAATCAGTCACGTTTATCAGTATAGAAATGTATAATTACACATCTCTCAGTTAACTATTCTGCCTATTTAGTCAAAACTGAGTCAAAATAGTAGAGCTATTATATATTCTAAGCAAATTTATGACCTAGTGTTAACATTTACAGATATATCTGAAAACTAAACTGTGTATCTGTGTATAAAAGGTAAAAACGCCACAATTGCAAATGCAGGCTCAGTCTATCAAACCACTGCTAATGCATTTGTGTATGAACGGCAAAAAAAGCGTATGAAGAATCTAACTGTGCTGTGCTCATTTATTTAAAACGTCAATGAGTTTATTGTTTTTATGATGACCATTGTTCATTCTGATTCTGAGTTTCTCAGCTATTGTTAAACATGATTATTATACAGAAAGACTGTAGATGTGGTGGGCGAGTCCCTGTAAGGTTTAATAATTCATAGTCTGGCACAAGAATTACGTATGTGGTGTATGAGATATGTGCTATCTGAAGCACACAGAATAAAGTAGGGGCTTTATTCATGCTCAGCTCATTTCCTGCAGATTCCAAGGAGGACAGCCATACATGATTGAGAGAAGGATTCTTTGTTTTGTTTTTTTTCTAAGAGGGAAATTTTCTCACCTTTTCTTATTCAGGCCAGCCAGTTTTGTGCAGCCTTGGCTGGTTGTTATTACTCTCCCATCTGAGCTGTTTTGTAAGGTAGGAGAGAAAATTGGCACCTTTTGTATTTTGGGTGTAATTCTGATCCACTAGGGTTTCTCAGAAGGATTCACACAGTCAGGCTGGTTATTCGTCCTAGAAAATGTGGCTTTGAGGGGTCTTACTGACAGTAGCTATGTTTCCATCCAAAGTTTCGAATGTAACTTATGCGCAAAATTGCAATATCGCATAAAACATTTGTGAATAAACCACCGTTTCTATCCAGTGAGTCGAAGAGAACATGATCTTCACTTCCTGATAAACTACCGCAAAAAAAATCACTAAGAAACATAGGAGAAGCCACCATATATAATAATTTTCGTATATAATAAATTATTTGCGTCTCTGAGAAACTTATGCGTCTCAATAAACTTGTTGTCTTGCTTTCAGAGGCATGCTGCTGTTTGGGAACGCAGTCATGTAAGACAGTTCTAGGAGGGAAATATACCGAGCATCTTTGACAACAGACTTCTGAATGACTAAAACAGCATTTCAGATGCTTTGCAAACAAGATTTTTCCACTGGTCCACCCGAAAGTCACATTACTTTTTTATTATGCGCATCGATTTTTTTTTTTATGCGCATCGAGGAATTTATTCGGGAAATGCATTTCCAACGTAGTTCATGCGCATGTTTTCATATCGGATAGAAAATGTGTCCGACTCAAACGAGTGCATACGTTTTTTATGCACATTTTTAGAATTTATGCGCATCTTGCCATTTCCATTCAGCATTTTTTGATGCGATATCCCACAATGTGCATAAAAATAGGTGGATGGAAACATAGTGAAACATCCTACTGCTAGTTGGCACTGAATTCTTAATAATTCACTTTTCAGATGACTCGAGAAATAAATAAGGCTGTGTGAAAACTGCAGAAATCAGATACAAATTCAAGTAAAGACAATGTACTCTACATGATCATTGCAGTCACAATGATTTATAAGCAAAAGAACATGAAGGACATGTAGCAAAACACACTGGAACAATTCTTCTGTTCTGTAATCAAGAGAACTAGGTCTAGGCACTTGAATGTAGCTTGACAACAACATGAGAGATTTGAAGAGAGATTGAATTTGTTATGCAAACTTTTCTCTGCTTTTATTATCTTTGGTTCAATATAGATAAATCTCACTGATAAAACAACTATTGGAATCTGTCTTAAGCTAAAAGACAATGTGGGGTCATCAGGTTGGAAACTCATGGAGGCTCATGGAAGGTCACTTCAAGTTGACGGGAATGGGAGGAAAGAAACCGGCCTGTAATTTTGCACTAGTGTGGGTTAAGTATAGGTTTTACAACCTGCTTGAATATGGGGAGGAAAAGCATAGTGAGGAGTGATGTGTTGATTATGTCTGTCAGTGCAGGTAGAAGAGTACAAGGGATATTTGTAGAAGATGGGAGGCAATAAGGTCAAGAGGGCAAGTGGTAGGTTGGTTAAATTGGAGAAGCTTAAAGATATCAGCCTCAACGCGAGAGGAGAAAGAAGACAGCAGAGACTTGCATGGGTCAATGATATATATGTTTCAATCATGACAACTCTTTGAATAGTTTTAGCATGTAATGGATATGATGATGTTAATACAGTAGTTCTGCTCTGCACATTTTGCATGTCTCCCTTATTTAGCACACCTGATTCAGATCATCAGCTTGTTAGGAGAGGGCTACATCAACAGAACTAAAGCTACGTTCACACTGTCAGTACAAATCTGTTTATTTTTGTATCCGATTGGAATCTGATCTGAAATTATAGATGTCCACATTGTGTCCATGCCGCTCTTTTGTTTTCCGGGATATCTGCATTGGTTTCTATGGCAAATGACATTGAGTCGGTAGATATACGCCAAAAACTGGAGCATGGAGGGGTTTGCAATACAGATGTTGTCTTACTTACAACATGTATAGGCACCATGCGCTGGACTACGGCATCTTATGAGGCAGCGGCAGAAACGTATTATAAGCTGGTATGAACGCTTTTATTCCACGCTGTCATCTCCGCCAGTTTCATAACATGTCTCTATTATAGCCTTTGTTATTCAGCTCATCCGGCACTTTGCAACAATACAACTTTGTTTCTGCAGCGACTTTCAGAATGTTTCCTATAACAACATCTGACATTTATGTTTTACGTGGCATGACAGAGTCACATAAACGCAAAATCCGATCAGAGTGGTCAGACTGAAACAGATTTCCAGAAATGCAATTTGAACAGGATTTCAAACCACATATGAATGTAGCTCGAAACAGATTAGTAAAAATCGCATTTTATGTGATTTTTGGCCGTCCAGACTTGCTAAATCTGACTGATATCTTCAAGCTTCTCCAATTCAACCAACCTACCACTTGCACTTGCCCTCTTGACCTTATTGCCTCCCTGGTTTTGGCGGACTAGCTACGTATGCTGCTGCTGCAGAGCTAGTATGGACTTGCTATTGCCTATGCATTCACAGACACTCTTCTCTGAGCATGTTAGACATAAATAGGCATCATGAAACCCCATAGCAGATCTAGGCAGGTGGAGCTGGGGAGGTGGATGGTTTCAGAGGAACTCTGGTAGCAAACTGTCAGGACTCGGGTTTGATCTTTCTTCGGTTTCTTCCTCCTTTTTGTTTGTTTTTGTCTTTTCCATGTCCTCAGGCCTGGAGTTGAGAACCACTGCATTAACACCATCATAACATGCTAAAACTGACATGATTGAAACATACATATCATTGAACTATGTACAATTCTACGTTCTCTTTTCTCTTTTCACATGGAGACTGATATCTTCAAGCTTCTCCAATTCAACCAACCTACCACTTGCACTTGCCCTCTTAACCTTATTGCCTCCCTGGTTTTGGCGGACTAGCTACGTATGCTGCTGCTGCAGAGCTAGTATGGACTTGCTATTGCCTATGCATTCACAGACACTCTTCTCTGAGTATGTTAGACATAAATAGGCATCATGAAACCCCATAGCAGATCTAGGCAGGTGGAACTGGGGAGGTGGATGGTTTCAGAGGAACTCTGGTAGCAAACTGTGTTTTGTTTCACAATCAGCGCGTCTGCTTGCGTGCGCACAGCTGTTGGTGTTTCGCAATCAGCGTGTCTGCTCATTTGCGTTCACCGGTTTTTCCTTATGGCTTGATTTCTCTGCTGTATCTATCCTTTCTTTCCTTTTGTTCTCTGCCAGTGTGTTCTGTGCTGCTTGCAGTTCACCTGCCCGGTTTTTTCTTGTCTAGTTTTGTTTTCTGTTTGTCTCACATATTTTTTCTCTGCTTAGTTGTGTTGCGGTTCCCTGTTCCTCTCCAGAATTCACTGGTCTTGGACTGCTCTCTTACTGCTGACCATTTGGACTGTTACTGACACTGGAGTCTGGATTTTTCTGGGTTACCGTTTGCCTTTCTGGACTGCTTTCTGCTCTGAACACCTACCTGTTTCTGATCGTAAGTTGTGATGTCCCTGTTGGTTTTGTTCGCTCCTCGCCTGACTATCCTGCTTGTCTGACACTGATTCTAGCCTCACGGTTTGGATTTGATTTCCCTGGATTCTGACCTCTTGCCTGCCTGACCATTCTCTTCAGTTCTGAGCTGTTTTGGAGTTGTGCAGTTTGAACTGTCTTTATTATTGTTTCAATAAATTGAAGTTAAGCATTCTTCTGCTTTTGGGTCCTCCTTCCTCAGCTCGTCACACTACACACTGGCCATACATGACCCAGCGGAAGAATCCTCTATCCGATCAGCCATGGAACATCAAGGAGCCATGCTGGGCCATCATGAGGAGGAGCTGGTTAATGCCCGTTACTCCATGGAATCTCTCGCAGCGCGAGTCGCTGAGCTTTTAGACCAGTTTGAACGAAACAGACGTTTCAACCTAAGTCTCGTGCCACCACTATCAGCCGCCACTAATTCTACTCATAAACCTCGAGTCAACAATCCTCCTGCTTATGCTGGTGAGCCTACCAACTGTCGTTCCTTTATCATTAAATATGAGGTGGTGTTTCGCTTCAGCCACGGACTCATGCAACGGAGAGATCAAAAGTGGCATATATCATCTCGCTGCTGTGTGGTCAGGCTCGCGACTGGGGCGCTGCTGTATGGAAGTCTCAATCCCAGAGCTGTTTTGATTTCCACCTCTTCAAAGCCGAAATGATTAAGGTTTTTGATCGGTATGTGTTTGGTAAGGAGGCTTCAAGGCTGTTGGCAGCTCTTCGACAAGGCAAGAGATCTGTGGTGGACTATGCTATTGAATTTAGAACTCTCGCAACCACCAGTCAGTGGAATCCCGAGGCGCTGGCAGCACGGTTCCTGGATGGGCTTGTTGATGACATTAAAGATTAGATTTATGCTTGTGATCCCCCAGAACATTTGGATGACCTCATTGACATTGCTGTTCGTCTTGATTCCAGAATGGAGTTACGACGTCGGGTGCGGGGTCAGTTTTCCAGGCATCGTCCAGGCTTCTGCTTCCTGGGTACCTGAACCATCGGATGGTGTAGAACCCATGCAGGTTGGCAGAATGCGTCTTTCTGCTAAGGAAAGACAACGACGCTTGTCTGAGGGACTCTGTCTTTATTGTGGTGGATATGGTCATCTGGCTGCATCCTGTCCAGTAAAAGGCAGTGCTCATCAGTAGTCAGGGGAATTCTGGCGAGCGGAACATTTACATCCCCATTTCATGAATCTTGTACTCTCCTGCCAGTGACTGTCATCATTAATTATACTTACTACAAGGGTTCAGCACTCATTGACTCAGGGGTGGAGGGAAATTTTATCGATGAAGACTGGGCCCATGAGAGGGGCCTTCCTATTCATCCGCTAGATCCTCCCATCACCGTTCACTCATTGGTGGCCGTAAGCTCATGACCATTTCTTCTATAACTGGCCCGGTGAGTGTAGTTACCTCCGGCAACCACCGGGAGTTAGATCCCTGGCTTTCCCTACATGCTCTCCTCATTAACTGGGCAGATAATTCCCTTTCTAATTGGAGTCCGTACTGTCATGCAGTGTCTTGCACTGTCTTGTTTCTGCCCCATCCTTTATGTCCTCTTCTTTGTTTCAGGAGGAGGAGATTGATTTGTCCTGGGTTCCTGTCATGTATCAAGATCTGCAGGTGGTTTTTAGTGTGTCCCGAGCTGCATCTCTTCCTCCACATCAACCGCATGACTGTGCCATCGATCTCCTCCCAGGCACTTGTGGTCGTCTTTTCTCCTTGTCAGCTCCTGAGCGTGCGGCCATGGAGAAATCTCTGGCTGCTGGAATCATCCGTCCCTCCTCTTCTCCGGCAGGTGCAGGATTCTTCTTTGTGAAGAAGAAGGATGGCTCTCTGCGTCCCTGTATAGATTATCGGGGGCTGCCTCTTTTGTCTTCAGCCTTCGAACTCTTGCAGGGGGCGAGATTCTTCACAAAGTTGGATCTGCACAACGCTTACCATCTTGTTTGGATTAAGGAGGGGGATGAGTGGAATACGGCTTTTAACACCCCCACGGGGCACTTTGAATATTTGGTTTTACCATTCGGCCCGTCCAATGCCCCAGCCGTCTTCCAAGCACTTGTCAATGGCGTGCTGAGAGATATTTTTAATAAATTTGTTTTTGTGTACCTGGATGATATTTTAATATTCTCTCCCTCCTTTCAGGTGCACATCCGGCACGTCTCCAGCGGCTGCTGGAGAATCAGTTGTTTGTTAAGGCGGAGAAGTGTACTTTCCATGCCCAGTCGATCTCGTTCTTGGGTTCCATCATTTCGGTGGAGGGGATTCGCATGGACCCTACGAAGGTGAGGGCCGTCTCTAATTGGCCGGTGCCTGACTCTAGAAAGAGTTTACAACAGTTCCTGGGTTTTGCCAATTTCAGTAGGAGCGGTTCTTTCTCAAATATCTCCTCAAGATAATAAGTTACAGCAGTGTGCTTATTTCTCACACCGTCTGTCTCCTGCAGAGCGAAATTATGACATCGGCAATCGAGAGCTTCTGGTAGTACGATTGGCTCTGGGGGAGTGGCGTCACTGGTTGGAGGGAACGGCCATTCCTTTTTTATGGTGTGGACTGACCACAAGAACTTGGAGTACAATCGTTCAGCTATACGGCTGAATTTCAGGCAGGCTCGTTGGGCATTGTTTTTTGGGCGCTTCGACTTTGTGTTATCTTACATGCCGGCCTCCAAGAATGTTAAACCTGATGCTTTGTCGCAGTGCTTCGCTCCCTCAGTTGACACGCCTCCTCCTGACACCATTTTGCCTCTGGGCTGTGTTTGTGGGGGTGGTCACTTGGGAAATCGAAGCTCGCGTCAGACGAGCTCTGGCTAGAGTCGAGGTGCCCCGGGGATGCCTGGCGGGTTTGTCCGTGCCGCCGTTCTCCAATGGGGTCATTCTTCCAGACTCACGTGCCACCCAGGAGTGAGGAGGTAGCTGGCTGCCATTCGCCAGCGGTTTTGGTGGCCTGCCATGGCAGAGGACATCCCTCGGTTTGTGGGTGCTTGCTCGGTCTGTGCTCAAAATAAATCCTCCATTCTACCATGCGCTGGTCTGTTACATCCCCTTCCTATCCCTGCCCGTCCCTGGTCACATATTGCCCTGGATTTTGTCACCGGTCTCCCTCCATCCAGTGGCAACACTGTGATTCTCACCGTAGTGGATCGCTTTTCTAAGGCGGTCCACTTCGTTTCCCTTTCCAAACTCCCCTCAGCTAAGGAGACGGCCTTTCTGTCTTTCGGATTTCGGATTCATGGTCTTCCGGAGGATGTGTCTCTGACAGGGGGCCCCAGTTCGTTTCCCATTTTTGGAGGGAGTTCTGTCGGCAGATTGGAGCCTCCGCCAGTCTGTCGTCAGGATTTTATCTGCAGACCAACGGCCAGTCCGAGCGGATAAACCAGGATCTTGGGCGGATGCTCCAATGTCTGGCTTTTCACAACCTCTCAACTTGGAGTCAGCAGCTGACTTGGGCGGAGTATGCTCATAACTCTTTGTCGGTGTCATCTACTGGGCTTTCCCCGTTTATGTGTTGACTGGGTTACCAACCTCCTCTGTTTCCTTCCCAGGGTACCGAAGCGGCTGTTCCCTCTGTCCAGGCTTTTATTCAGCGCTGTCGCTGAACCTGGAGGAGGGCCGGGGAAGCGTTGATCAGGGCTGGGGAACGTACTAAAATTGCCGTGGATCGTTGCCGGAGGGTGGCACCTAGATATGTTTGCGGACAGTGGGTTTGGCTGTCCACTATGGACCTGCCACTTCGAGTCCCGGCTCGCAAGTTGGCACCTAGGTTTATTGGGCCTTATCCCATTGTTAAAGTCATCAGTCCGGTGGCGGTCCAGCTTTGGTTACCCCATCCTTTCCATCATGTGCACCCTGTCTTTCATGTTTCCAAAAATAAACCTGTCTTGCATTCTCCTCTTCTGTGTCTTCCCCTGCCCCTCCTTCCCTCCTGTCTGCTCATTTGCGCTCACCAGTTTTTCCTTATGGCTTGATTTCTCTGCTATATCTATCCTTTCTTTCCTTTTGTTCTCTGCCAGTGTGTTCTGTGCTGCTTGCAGTTCACCTGCCCGGTTTTTTCTTGTCTACTTTTGTTGTTTTATTTGATTTTGTTTTCTGTTTATCTCACATATTTTTCTCTGCCCAGTTGTGTTGCGGTTCCCTGTTCCTCTTCAGAATTCACTGGTCTTGGACTGCTTTCTTACTGCTGACCATTTGGACTGTTACTGATGATGGAGTCTGGATTTTTCTTGAAATTGAAGTTAAGCATTCTTCTGCTTTTGTGTCCTTCTTTCCTCAGATCCTCACACAAACTGCAGGACTAGACTACAGAGCACACTGAACCAGACTTGAGAAATCCAATTTTCCTTGAACTTTTGACATATCAGAGGATATACTATAAGAGTATCGTCTGAAGGAGGAAACGGAGACGTACGTCGAACGTGACCGACTGAAAGGGAAGCTATAATTTTCAGAACTGAAAACTTCCTTAGTCCAAAAACAAGCTTTTATTGTAACCAAGCCCAGCAAACAACTTGTTCGAATGTGACTCGTTCGACTCAAGAAAAACCTCTGCAGAAGATCAACGCCTACTTCATCACTGCAGCTTTTGCCCCACCCGCTGGCGTGTTAGTGAGATGATGAGGAGAGAAGAGCGATACGGGTCTAAAAATAGCATTACCTTCCAAAGGATCCTAATACTAGGAATGTGGTTATTTATTTTCAACAATTTGAATGTCTCAGTTGAGCATTATGTATTTGTATTTGGTACATTTCACTGTCATTTCTTTGGAAAAGCAGGCATTGCAATCATATTTTTACAATATGTTTTTTACGATATGGATTCGACAGTAAGGCCACAACATGTAAGTAACAGTGTTGATTATAATGTAACATGTAAATTCATGTACAGTTAGATGTTCTTTGTCTATGTGTCAGCAAATCAAACCAGTGGCTAACAGAGGTGGACAGTAACGAAGTACATTTACTTGAGTACTGTACTTAAGTACACTTTTCGAGTATCTGCAAATCTCAGCATTTGTCATATATCACAACTATGCAGTGTTTTCAACCACATAATGTTTATTTTAGATTTCATACATTTAAATACACACAAGTACTAGTAAAACAATACATTTAGAATTTGTGAAATACACACCGATGTCTATGGAAGCAGCAATAACAATCCATTCAAATATAATTTACCGACGTTTTAATCATATCAGATACACATAGTGTTAGTAACTATAAAGTGTACTCTATTCTTCTCCCAGTTCACCAGCCACTTATTTGCATGTATTTCAGGAGAAACTGATGAATTCATGTGATAAATCCGACTGACAGGACTCTGAACTGCCGTGTGAGCAAACATGGTGGCGCCCATCTCACGTTATAGATCAAGATCAAGATCATTTATAAAGGTTTTTAAACGACAAAACGCACTCACTTACACATATTTTAGAATCGGAATATCAGATAGTTATGACATGGTAAGCAAGTTTGTGAATATTTTGAATAAAAAAAAGGAAAAAGGAAATAAAAGTGTTACATATGTCATACAGCGCTATTTTGGCTGCGATGAGTCACGACAAGCATGATGCGTCGCCATGGAAACAGTAAGGCGAAACGTTAAGCAAGCAATCTCATAAAAAAAGTCATGGTTTCTACAAAAATATTACAGTAAACAGCAACATTTAACATTTATAATAATAATAAATGTTTATGTATTCTCAATATTTTATTTAATTTTTATTTAAATAAATGCAGCCTTGGCGAACATAAGAGACTTTGCTTACCACAGAACATTAAGAAATTTACTGACCAAACTTTTGAACAGTATATTATTGGAAGCATTACTTTTGACAGGGTGGTACAACTGTCCTGATATCACATTGAAGGAAAACGTTTGTCCACCAAATCAAAGCCATGTGGTGTCACCGACAAAATCCTGATGTGCAACCAACATGAAGATAAAAACAAAAAAAACAAACAAACAGGAAATGACCAGAGAGGAGAATACAAAAAATAAATAAAAACAGGAGCCTTAGCAGGGAGGGTAAATTGCTGTTGCTCCACCCAACTTACATATTCTGTTCCAGACTGACTTTAAGTCTGGGCATTGCTTGCTGACACCATGTAGTTATTTGACACAGGGCTTGTCTGAAGTCTGCTGAAGACCCCTGGGAGAGACTCTACTGTCTGTGCTCAGACATTTATGTCCCCTGTACTAATATAAATTCTGCTCACCTCAGCCTGATGAAGCCAGCAGTATATTAATGAGCTTAGTGGAGAACAGGACAGGCAAGTCCAAACTCAACTACTATATAGAGACAAGTTATCACACTTTTTACAAATTTCTCATGGGACAACTAGACCCAGTCTTTCCTAAAATCATTCTGTTTAACCCACACATTTTTATGAATGTTTAATCTGTTTTAATGTTAAATGAGTTCATCTTCAAAGTAAGCAGATTTCATCATTTACTAAAGCTGCGTTACTTTTTTCCCCCTCTGTGTAACACAGAAGACAAAAATAAAGAGGCAGTGAGCTGTGACCACAAGACAATGTTGCAGTAATGTATGCTTCTTACTTCCTATAAGTCATTGTGCTTATATTATGAATGTGTAATCTATCGTTCACTGGTATCTTTAGGTAATCACACATAAATCTGCCAAAAAACGTCGCCATTTTATTTTGAGCTTGATCAAACAATAGGGCAGATCCTTTCAGGCTCTGGTATTTCATTGGTATTTCATCCTTGTGTGCAGATGTACTTCCATATGTTAGTATTATGAGGAGGTTAAGAGAGAATCCAAATTTGATGACAACAACCACCATGTTTAAAGAAGTAAACGGAATCAAGAAAATCTTTTTACTTCCATGTTGAAAAAAAAGAAAGAAAAGAGTTTACTGTTGTCACTGTTTGACCTCTTTGTATGTAGGCCTAGAGGTAAACCAGGCAAGCAATTTACAAACAAGCACTTACCTAATACGCTTGTAAGTGATAAATTACATTTATTAAGTTGTTACTGTAGGGAATCAAAGTCTGACCACACAATGACACAGGGCTCCAGTTCATAACAGTAAATCAATACTGTAATATTCTTTTGTTGATTCGCCAATCTACTGCTTTGTTGTAGAGTGGTGAATGTCGATACTATTTATTTGGTCCTGAAGTAGAATGGATGTGATACTTCCAGAGAAGATCTCACTGGCAAAAAATGAATGCTGTTAATGCAAATATCACCTTCAGATTAAATACAAATGTTGGTACTGTCACGTGTATGTTCAGTTTAGTTAATTTTCGGCCTTGTCTACATTAGTTCTCATTAGCTCTTATGGTGTCTCATTGTAATCCCTGTCCAGCCATGCCTGTTTAGTGTCCTCAGTTGCTATGTGTATTTATACTCCTTGTTCTGTTCAGTCCGTGTCGGTTATTGTTTATGCGAATGTGCTCCTGAGTTTGTTATTAAAGACTGTGTTTCATTACCAGCTATCACCAGACTGTTACAGAATAACCGACCACTCGAAAAATGAGTAAAGAAACAAACATGGACTCACCAGCACTGCGTCTCCTCCTTCTCCCCTAAACCGGCAGATGTTGTGGTATTTGGCCTGGATGCTCCAACATGGCGGCCTCTCCCTCACAGCCTGCGAGCCCGAGGCAACCACCGAGGTCATCCAGGAACCTGAACCGGAGAACATCAAAGCCCTGGAGTCAACGTATGCGGGTCAGTCCATCTCAGATCCAGATCCATTTCCCACCCAAGTCCCCAACCTAGAATCCTCGTCTTCTTCACTGGTCCCGTTCGGTTATTTGGATGTTCCGGTCCCATCCGGAGAGCTTCTTCTGCCTGACTTCCTGATCCCATCTTCATCGCTGGTCACAGCCAGTCCTCTGGATCCAACGGCACCACTGGTGTTGTCCAGTTCCTCGGCTCTGCCCACGCCGCTCACTCTGTGCAGCTCATCTACCTCGCCTCGGGCTTCCCCTTCACCAGCTTGGCATGAGGCAGTGTCCCCGGCAGCACCTCAGGCCTCCAGACCCATATCTCCACCTCGGCCTGTCTGCTTGTCGCCATCACCTCGGCTCACCACTCCCTCGTCACTCCAGGTCGGCCTCCGCCGGTCCACACCCAGCTTCTGCCATAGACTTCCGGGATTCCAGAGATGCCTACACCCTGCACCTCTTCAGTATCATCGAGCTCCTCCCTTCCTCTGACCTACCCGTTATCCTCGCTCATGCCATCGTCACCCTGGTCAGCTGAGTGCCCATCACCACCTCGGTCCCGCGAGCCAGCAGCTCAGTCTCTGGCTTCCAGACCATCGGGTCACCCTGGTCCGTCAGCCGCTCTGTTCCGCCAGTTCCTCCACTCACCCTGGTTCTGCCGCCATTGATTGGCTCCCGGGTGCCGGTCAGCCCCTCAATCAGGACTCCCCGCCCTGGATCCTCCCACCGTCAGCATCACCATGGTGCCTGGGGCCAACTACCCCAGGCTCCTATCTGTCACCAGGGGGGTGTATGTTCAGTTTAGTTCATTCTCGGTCTTGTCTACATTAGTTCTAATTAGCTGCCATTAGTTAATCTCTGTCCAGCCATGCCTGTTTAGTGTCCTCAGTTGCTATGTGTATTTATACTTCCTGTTCTGTTCAGTTTGTGTCGGTTATTGTTTATATGAACGTTATCCTGAGTTTGTTATTAAAGACGTGTGTTTCATTACCACCTTCATTGTGTGCTTTCCAGTTATCACCAGACAGTTACAGGTACATCCTTATACTTTATATTCTAATATATTATTAATTATTATAGGGGTTTATTTACTATGAATTAATTGTGCCTGTTGATATTGTTTTCAAATGCTGCCTGTGTTGTTTTATCTCTGAGAAATATGCCTGAAAAACTGATGCAAAAGGTGAAGGTGAAAATTGTGAAAGAATGACAATGACTTATTGTCTAATGTTCTAAAAATATCAGTCTAACAAGTTTTTTTCCCCTATATACTGGGTAGAAGTCATTATTCATGCCCAGAGGTGGAAGTAATGAATTACAACTACTGTAATTAAGTATTTCTTTGAGGGGGTACTTGTACTTGTTTGAGTATATTTTTAAATCTGTAATTTTACTTGTACCCAAGTACAAATTAAACTAAATAATCAACTTTGTTGCTTTTAAAATCACAATTCGTTACTCGAGTATATTCAAACCTTTGACCGGCATTTTGGTAGCCAATAAAGATATCCGATCGCAAACGGAACAATAAAAGTTTATTGGTATACGGACCAAAAAAAATTACATGGTAGTTGTCAAAAATATCTATATTTTGATGTATAGATACAGAAATATCTGACAGTACTGAAATAGCTGTTCCAATACTAATTTTCTGCAGTATCTATACACCGATACCCGCTGTGCTTTCTCATTCTCTCCTATCCAATAGCGAGTTTGACACACACCTGCATCCTGTCACTCACTAGTTTTAGTTACAGAGCCTGAATTTCAGCGCAGGATTACAGATATTGCACATAAATGTAGTCATACCCACAGGTTTCTATGGCATATTTTAATGACAAACGTCGAGAGCACATTATTGTAAATCGAGAGCACATTCATGTAATCACAGAAAACTGGACTCTCAAATGTACAAATGAACGGCCTCCCCTCTCACTCTATTAGATATTAAGGGGATAGTTCACCCAATTTCTTTCATTAATTACTCATGCCGTTCCATACCCGTAAGACCTTCGTTCATCTTCGGTAAACAAATTAAGATATTTTCGATGAAATCCTAGAGCTCTCAGGCCCCTCCATAGACAGCAATTTAATTAACACTTTCAAGGCCCAGAAAGGTAGTACATTGCTAAATAGTCCATGTAACTCCAGTGGTTCAACCTTAATTTTACGAAGCAACGAGAACACTTTTTGTGCACAAAAACAAACAAAAATAATTACTTTATTCAATAATTTCCTTCTAGCCTGTGTCAGTCTCCTACGCAGTTTACGTTGTAAACAGTGCAGCGCTTTCGAGTTCTACGGTTGCCGATGCTGTTCACGTGAGCACTACGACGCATGTGTGTGATGATGACCAAGGAGTTGCACTGTATTTACAACGTAACTTGTGTAGGATACTGGCACAGGCTAGAATGAAATGGTTGAATAAAGTCATTGTATTTTTGTTTGTTTCTGCCTTGTCAAAAGTTATCAACCAATCAGAGCAGATCTCCATGCCTGACCGATGTAAATGCTACAGGATATCTTATTGGCATTTTGGTTTTTTACACTGTTAAAGACTTGGATTCCCATGCTAAATATGGCCAAAGTTTAAAAAAATAAGCTGGACGTTTGATGGAGTATTTCTGTGCCAAAAATACTCCTTCCGGTTTCTCACAAGTTTCAGAAAGTTTTTTTTCGAGTATGGGCCTATGTGATGTCAACAAGGGCAGAATTTCCTTGTACGGGCACTTCTCCCGGAAGGGCGCGCGCGCACACACGTCAGCCAGAGTGAGAGAGCAAAAGCACGCCCATCAACATGCTTTGCTCGGCTTTAGGGAAGTCGGCGGCTGCGTTGCACAGGTTACAGGGCTTCACGAAATCAACAATGTCACCAAAGAAGTGTGTTTTTGGTTGTCAGGACAAGACAACCCTGTTCAGCTTCCAAAGAACCCAGTGTTAGGGGGACAGTGGATGGAGTTTGTTTTTCCGGAGCAGCAACAGAGTTGCGCAAGTGTTTTTGTTAGTTTTATTAATTTGTTTTATTAAGTGTTTTAATAGTTTTATAAACAAGGCCCAGTTCAACTCCGGATCTGCAGATCGTCTAATGCTGAAAGATGGAGCAGTCCCAACGATAAAGGTTCACGGTCATGCGTTGGAACCGCAGGCGGTGAGTAAAACTGCTTCAAATGTCTGTGTGTTGTTGGCTATCGGTGCATAAGTGCACATCAAGTAAACAACATGAACGTGACTCTTTAGCTCCGCCCACACGATACGCCTCCAGCCGGTCGGTTTTATTTGGAAAGGCTCGGTACAGCGTATCTGCCTTTTATAAATATGATAAAACTAAAGACTTTTTGGAGATATGAAGGATGCAATACTACTCTATAGGTACTCAAGATTGACATGAGATTGACAGAAACTAGTAAATGTATGTTAGAAATGTTTCGGAGTGTGGCAATTGATTGGCATTTGACTCCGGGCCATTGAATTATTAGAAAAATAATGCACACTCGAGGTGGTAATGCGGTCATGACGCAAAAGGGAGTTCACATTATTGTTTACTATATTTACTTGGTCAGTGTCGTTGTGGGTTTGGGTTCTTTTGCTGTTGTATGCTGTAAAGAAATTTTATATAACTGTAATCGTTTGGCAAAGTAATACAGAACTGTAATGCGGTCAAGACCAGCCTTGAACTACTTTTGCGATGCGTTTCCCTGAAAATAAATGCACACCTCAGAACGTTCGTCAACCAATCAGATTCAAGCATTCAACAGCGCCATAGTATAAATGGCTCTTAAGACACACTGCATATACAAATTCTGTGTTGTGATTTCGAATACCTCAACTGAATTGGGGTAATTTCTTTTATTTGTTTTTCTTATATTGTTTACTTGTCTTTTTTGTTAAGTCAATTCAGTTTGAAATCAAGTTACTTTTTTACTTATTCTTAAGTACTTTTTTGACTTTTACTTGCAATTGCGTATTATTTCAGTATGTAACTGTACTTGTACCTAAGTGCAAATTTCCAGTACTCTTTCCAACACTGTTCATGAATTTGCAATTAAATTAATATAGTATATATAGGATAACAAACTTGCATCAGTTCATGGTGACAACTTTTAAGGGTCCTGACAGAAGTAAAACTAGACTAAACATAAGTACACAGCTGAATGATCTCTGTTTTACCTTAGGGCACAAGCCATCAAAGGAGAGAGATTATTTAATTATTCGTTATTTCATTACCTGCAAATGTGTCTCCTGGCAATGCAGAAATGTGAAGAGTCAGTGAAAAACCACATGATCAGCAATACAGGTAAAGAATGACAATGTAAAACAACATAAGAGAGTCAGTAGTGATTCTGGTCAAGAAAATATGTGAGGATTCAAATTAAAATAGGATAGAAAAAAGTAAAACAAAAGTTGTGTTGTAATGGTCTCAATAATGATGACCACTTATATTTATATAGCACACAATTTGTGCACTTGTGTCACTGCAGGACAGAAGGAGCACAGAGTCCCTTTTATGACAAAATAGGTTTCTTACCATTCTGTGACATGTGAAATACGATTTTATGATTTACATGTCAAGCATCTCTGTAGCTTGAGAGGATTCTGCCACACCAACCACATCATGAGTTACTGTGGCTTCAAGCTGTCAGACAGTATGTTCTCTCAACTGCTGGTGGTCCAAAGTCTGAAACACAAGCAACAAAAGAGAAATGTCATCAATGAAACAAGGGGAATTCTGTCGTTCTGAATATGTATGCTTTTTGTCCCCTGTGGAACACAAAAAGAGAATCAAGAGCTCTTTCTCTTACAAATTCAGTTCATATTGACCATGAATATTACGTTAAAAAACAGTAAAAATAAAAGCCATATTATAGCTTTGTGTGATGAACATACTAATATTGAAGCTGTTACCAATAATTGCAAATGCTGTGGAGTGGATCCAAAAGATATGATTGTATCAAGTCATTGGTTTTGCCATATATTCCCCTTTGTAGCTGCTCTTAAATCAAATATGACATACACTATATTGCCGAAATTTTTGGGACATCCCTCCAAATCATTGCGTCCAAGCCTTACATCTCCAAGTGCAATGCAAAGCGTTGGATTCAATGGTGTAAAGCATGCCGCCACTGGACGCTAGAGCAGTGGAGACGTGTTCTCTGGAGTGACGAATCATGCTTCTCTGTCTGGAAATCCGATGGATGAGTCTGGGTTTGGCGGTTGCCAGGAGAACGGTACTTGCCTGACTGCATTGTGCTAAGTGTAAAGTTTAGTGGAGGGGGATTATTGGTGTGGGGTTGTTTTTCAGGCGTTGGGCATGGCCCCTTGGTTCCAGTGAAAGGAACTTCTAATGCTTCAGCATACCAAGACGTTTTGGACAATTTAATGCTCCCAACTTTTGTTGGGGATGGCCCCTTCCTGTTCCAACATGACTGCGCACCAGTGCACAAAGCAAGGTCCATAAAGACATGAATGAGCGAGTTTGGTGTGGAGGAACTTGACTGGCCTGCACAGAGTCCTGACCTCCACCTGATAGAACACCTTTGGGATGAATTAGAGCGAAGCCAGGCCTTCTCGTCCAACATCAGTGCCTGTCCTCACAAATGCTCTTCTAGAAAAATTCCCATAAACACAAGGGTAGGCTATAAACGGACTACACCATGGTCCTACGATTTCAACATCACCATCACTAAGCTTCTGACAACTCTTTCAGTTATCTCAAAACATTTTCCCAGAAAGTTTGAGTTAGAAAGGTTTATAAGAGCACAATTATAAGCATAATGAGGCTGTAAAAGCGTAAAAGTTTACCTGTTCGGCGTGATGGGGTCCTCGACTGCCTCTGTAGTCCCATTTAGCCAATTGTTAGCAACCACGGTAGCAACAGCTTCAAAAAATCATGAGGGGGTAATACTGATGTATTTTATGTCGTAGAATAAAACCTGAAAGTGTCTTGAGCTTGAGTTCACCACAGACCTTATTTCAGCCATTAAACCAAATTCAAAAAACCCATTGACTTTGAGACGAGGGAACTGAAAGTGCTAAAATGCTAACTTGCTTCCGTGTTTGGCCTACAAAGTGATGTCATACCTGCACCACTCTATAGTCAGCCAAACAGATATTCACGCCCCAAACTCAATCCATTGGTTGATATGTTGCTGGCCAGAATCTGATTTGCCAAGTCTATGTGTTTGTTTTTTCATAATTTCTTTTAATGTGTGACAATTTTTACTCAAAAATCTGTGCATTTGCTGTCTTTTGATGTTTGGTATTAGGCTTTTTTGAGGCTGTTTTTGATTGTCACTGTACCGTTTTTGCATGCAGGCTTAAAAAAGCCCTGTTCAGGACACTCCAACAACAAGAAACCTTTTGAGTGCCACAGATACGCATTGTTTTTTTTTTTTTATATAATTAAAAAACCTAATTACTTACTTACATTTGACTCTGCATATTAACAAAAACAAATGCCTGAAATCAAAAGAAAGGAGACATATATAGCAAAAAAGAGATATATTATATTATATTATATTATGAGGAGATCTGAACTGTTTTCATTTACTATTTTCCTTTTCTTTCTCTCAGCTGTCAATCACAACTCTCCCTCCCACTAGATGTCGCTGTAACACCAGTAAATGGATCATCATCAATGTGGTCCAGTGCTGCTGTTGATTGCACATTTAAATGTAACTGATAAAGAGCCTTGTGATAATTAGCAGGATGATCATTTTAACGAAATTGAAAGAATGCTGTCAGAATGCTCTAAATGGGGAAAGTTTGCTTTTAATGAGTGTGCACAAAAATACAGCCATGTATGGATGTCTTTATCTCATGAATATTCATGTCAGTGAAGGCCTGTGGGGACTGAAGTGTTCTTGGAAATGGAAACATTGGGCTGTTAAAGCATAACCCGCCTTTTCTTTACAGCAATGAAAGACATTCGACTGAGCTAAATAAAGAGCTGTTGAAGGAAAGAAAAGCTTAGAATCACGGCTAGAAGCTCTTCTTTATGCTGAGACTAATCTGGGAATTTAGAAAATACATTCACAGTTGAGTGTAGACAACCAGTAAACCAGAAAGTGTGGTAAAACCACAAAAAGAGAGCATAATACATCATCTGCAGGGTATTTCCAGAGTGACCTCACATTTGGTTTTAATATGTCAACACATTTGATATAATAACTGTAATGTAATATCAACCCAGTCCTGTTATTATCAAACATTCCTCCTTCCCTGGAACATCTTATCAGAGAAGCTTGTAGGATTCTGATGTTCTTGATCTACAGTTCCCTAACTTTGTTTATCAAATACACTGCTTTTTTTTTTTACTGTGGCCTGGCTGAAAATTCACTAGCATATTCTTTTTTTTGAAAAAATAATGTTGATATACAAGTTCAGTTTTGCCTCTTTCATCTTAAAATGACCACAATGACAAATACTTGCATAGCTTACATGGCAGAGTGAAGATTTAGTAAGTATTAAATATTATAAAGCTGTTACACACAAAAAAGGTATTGTCCTTAAAAGTTTAATTCACACGAAAATGAAAATTCTGCAATGATTCTTGCTGTTCTAAACCTGTACGAATTTCTTCTGCTACGCCTTCAAAATAGTTTCAAGCAGTAAGTCACATGACAATGACAACATAGCATATGTAGTATGTCCAAATTTCACTCACACGACACAGTATATAATATATATTATACTCACAAAATTCTTAGCCATTTGTAGTAGCCATGTCACTTGTTTTTGAAAGAATCGTTTGAATGAACAATTCAGTGACGACCAGTCACTTGCCTCACTAACTGTTGGGGCCATTCATACAGAAAGCAATTTTCAAAAAACAAAACAAAAACACTTAATAAAGAATAATAACTAGAATAAAATAATACTAGACAAGTTTCAATCTGGTTTAAGAACATTGCATAGTACGGAGTCAGCATTGCTGAAGGTAAATGATATTTTGCTGTCTATTGATTTTGGGTTATCTGCGATCCTGATATTGTTAGATTTAAGTGTCACATTCAACACTATTAATTCAACACTTCTGAAATGACTTGAGCATGTATTTGGGGGTTAGGGCCTAGCATTACAGTGATTCACCTCTTATTTAAAAGGTAGGCTGCTAATACTGGGTCATTCCCTTCACCTTCTGTGCCTATCTCTTGTGGTGTTCCACAGGGATCCATTCTAGGCCCTCTTTTGTTTTCACTCTACATACTTCCTTTAAGATTAATAATTATCATTGTTACGCTGACAATCTCCAACTCTGTTTTCTAATTAAACCAGAAAATGATTTTTTATTAGATCATGTATTTTCATGCCTTTATGAAGTCAAGACCTGGATGGCAAATAATTTCCTACAACTGAATGAAAATAAAACTCAAGTGCTTCTTCTAGGTCCTGCTGTTACTAACAACTCCATTAAGAGACATAGGATCCTTAAAGGTGCGGTATGTAGGACTAGGTACTGCAGTCCAAATGCAAAATATTGGAGATCGTTGTTTCCCCCGCCCCCTCATTTCAGACTCAACGCTCACGCGTGTTGCCAGCTTGAGGACATGCAACAGGAGTGAGCGCAATTGACAATGAAAGCCACAATGTAAGTGAATGAGTTGATTTATCAGTGTTTTAATATGCTCTCGTTCATAGAGATTTTTAGATGGATGACAAACTTTGACCTAGTTTGTTTGCTGGCTTCCATGGCTGCTGCAATACGCTGTTTTCCGCCAACTGGCAGCCTGTGGTGTCGAAATACTACTGGGTAAACTGGCGGTTTCGCATAGACCAAAACAAAAACAGACATTCCGACACGGAACGCACATTTTAAAGTAGAATAACTGGCTGTAGCATTGTTTTTCTGAAAAAAAAGTAGGTGAATTTAGCATGTTTCCTAAATATCTGCAAACATATGGTGTTTTTATGTTTTAGTAAAGTGAAAAACTTACATACAGCACCTTTAAGTAACAACCTACACAGTCAAAACCTACACAAAAAATCTTGGAGTCTATTTTGATCCTCTACTCCAATTTAATAAGTATGTAAATGCAGTCTTTTTTTTTTTTTACTTAGATCTGTAGCAAAAATAAACAATTTTGTTTCCAGTAAAGACATTAAAACCATGATTCATGCACTTAATTCTTCCTGATTGGATTATTGTATCTCTTTGTATGTTGACCTACCTCAATCCACCCTGTCTCGGTTACAGATGGTTCAAAATGCAGCAGCCACTGTTAACAGGAACTAAGAAAAGGGATCATATTTCGCCTGTCCTTGCCTCATTACATTGGCTTCTGATAAAATTATTATATGTATGTACTATATATAAATTGATTTAATACTTGATTATGTAAAGATGAGTTATGTGTGAACAACACAGTGCTTGACATTTGTGATTGGTGAGAATATTTGATAAACGTAATCTAAAGCACAGTCTTCTTTTAGGCAGATTTATTTTGGGGTTTAAAGCAGGTTGCTTATTTTCCCTGGCTGCGGTGTGTAGGCACACCTTGGCGAATAATTACAATGTTTTCCATCCACTAAAGAAGCAAAAATAGATTTTCCTACCTTAGGAATTCATATTTTAAGAACTGCCAGTCACAAAGCCGTTTGCAAACGTTTAACTTCTCTCCAGTTCTTATGGAAAGACACATGAGGTAGTTTTCTGATATATAAATATTATGGCAGAACCAAGTCTTCACGAACCGTTTTTAAAATGCACATAAGCGTAAATATAGAATGCTGTGGTTTAAATAAATAGGTAAAACTAATAAAAAAAAATTATGCATGGTGAGGAGGTTTATACATATGATGGTAACTTCGATTCATCACACTTCAGTGAGAAAGAAACTGATAATAGAAAACTAATTTAAAATATGTAAAAGGTAAATACCCAACATTATTGAAGATTTAATGAGAACACATACAATTAAGCTGCAAATATATGCGAAAGAGTGATCTGATATGTGATCAGTTCAGTGTTTGGAGGGTGCTGGTATTCTAACGCTGTTGTGCCCTTGAATTTGTACAGTTTAGTGTTCTGGGTCTCATGGTTAGTCAGCAAAGATGACACAGACTGCAGTCATTTCCCCAAGCCTGTAGAAATCCAGTTGATTCATTCACCCCGCTGACCCCAGTCTATCATCTCAACAAAGAGGAGGTGTGTCAGGAATGCAAGTGCTCAGACTGCAGATTAAACTTAACCTTTTATGGTTCCCTTCTCAAAACCCTGGATCTGTGTCTAGGAGGGTTTTTTGCTGAAAAAACGAATTCTGGACTTCCCCTTTTCCAACCACATTTTATAGCCTCAGACAGAGATATGTAACCTAAATGAAAAATGCATTTGAAAAAAAAAACCCACTGTGGCAGTCACAGCCACATTTTAGTATTTACAACATACTATAATATGTGGGTGTGAGGTTAACATAAACTACTGTAGATTATGCATATGTGCATGAATACTGTGATTCATGCATTTACTAGCATTATATTGTTGATGCTAATTAGTAGAGTTTTTTTTTTGCTTGTTTTATCTTAGTAATATTTTTTGTCATTTAACCCTTAAAGCTGCTGTTCGTAACTTTTTTTTTGTGTTCAAGATTTACAAAAATAATATAATGAGAATGTACAACATGAATCCATTTTCCAAACCGTGTTTTTGTCTTACCCTGAATCATTATGGTACACTTATAATAAGTGTTTATATTGGGACTATTTCAGACCGGTCTGGTAGGAACCACTGCGGAGGAGCACAGTCCATGCGTGACTCGCCATAGACATAAACAGAGAGAAGTAGCTCCGGTTGCAATGTTCTTCCGCAAGACGCATGCAGTTACGTTTATTAACCGCTAGAGCACAAAAAGTTATGGACTGCAGCTTTAAAGAATCAGACAAAATTAAAACCATAGATCAGAAAATGTATTTATTTAGCATTTTCTGACACATTTAGATTCAATATTCAAATATTCAAAATATTGCACATTAAGACTCAAAAAAAAAATAAAAAAAATAAAAAAATCTTCAGTTTTACAGTTTGTATCTGCCATAAAAATAAAATGTAACATATCATAGGAAGATATCCTTATTCACTTGAATCACTTCAAGTATTTGCAATACAATTCCATCTATATTAATCTTAATTATTACAAATCTTAATATTATGAATAGAATTGTTATCATTTAGCCTACTGTCTTTAAAGCACTAACACACATGTAGTGAACCCAACTGTGTAGTAGGAGCAGACAGATGTCATCCTGCCCCTTTCATTTGTTGGTATTTTTCTGGAACTGAATGTGCACCTGAGGGAACACTGTGTGCACAGTTCACCGGAGAAGATTGCTGCCCCCATCTTGGGTTTGTTCGCAATTAATTTATTTTTTTATGTTTTTGCTTTTTAATGTTGACAAGATGAGCACACAGCCTTTTTTTTTAGATCACTTTAACAAGAACTTAAAATAACAAACCACTCCAACTTAAAACATTTTAAAATACTTTTACATGTACTAAAATGTTCACATAAAGACTTAATAGTAACAACTTAAATCGAGTAAACAATCTCTTGAAATGCAAAGTCAAATATTCGTCTGTGTTACTTTGCAATAGCTGGTTTCTTATGAAAAAAAAATTGTTTAACTTATTTTGATAGTCCCTTTAACACATTCAGTTGACTATACATGACGTTGCACCTACATACTAACTCTCATTAGAGTGTTAGTAAAGTATTAGTAAACTGGTAGGGTTAGAATAAGTTGACATGTACTTGCAAAGTTACTTATAGTCATTAGAATGTCTGTTGGGGGAGCATCACGATAAAGAGCAGATATTAAAGGCCCCCTGAAGTGCTTTAAAACGCACAGCATTATTCAATGTGCTGACGTAATTTCCCCTGAAACAGGAAGACAGGGCAGGACATATCAAGCAGCTTCTCCCCTTTTTTAAAACAGCCAATAGTGTTTTGTTTATATCACAGGTTAACTAGAGCCTTTCAGCTCGGTAAAGCCACAGTTTCCTCCTAATCTCTAACTGTTTCTCATCATTTCTGCCGCAGCTTCTGTGTCTATTTAGGGGCTGGGACGCTTTGGATTCGGATAGAGGGCATTTGATTGGACAGAAAATGTGATGAGAAGCTGAAGTCCACAGTGATGTCATAAAAATCCGTGGTCCATTTTAGCGGAAGTGAGAGATTGTAAGTTTTGAATGCTTATATCTCCTAAATGCGAATTTTGTCATTGTTTTGGAACACACCAGCTTTGTCACAGTCACCAGCTCACTCACCGCATCTGCACTGCACTTCCCATAATCCTCTCTGCTCACCACCTGCACACACTCCACCATCACCCACACCTGCCAGCAATCACCCTCATCACAATTTGCATTTAAGCAGTCACCTTCCACATCAATATTGTCTGGTCTTGTCTATGACAAGCACACATGAGAACCTACCTGAATTACCTGATCCGTCTTCCGTCTGCCTGTGTCCATTCATCCGTGCCTGCCAAGATCATCTGTTTACCTGTTTCACCAGCATCCTGCACCAGTCCTTCACCTGCACAGAGAACACTGTGTTACCAGCCATCTTCCGTCCCGAGTCCAGAGAGGACTCCGTCTTCCGTCCCGAGTCCAGAGAGGACTCCGTCTTCCGTCCCGAGTCCAGAGAGGACTCCGTCTTTCGTCCCGAGTCCAGAGAGGACTCCAGCCCATGAGCTCGCTCCAGAGTCCACAGCTCTGCCCAAGAAAAATTTTGGGGGAAAGGCCCACGGCCACGGAGGCCATCCTAGACACTCCTGCCTACCTTGACATGGCCGAGGAGGTTGTCCCTGAATGGTGTGTGCTGCCCTGGCCTCCTGAGCTGCCTGCTGCGCCATGTTCCCCTGATGGTAGATGGTAGACTACCATCTACTGCCATTTGACTTACCTGTGTTGCATTCTTCACATCACTCCTACAATAAAGCCTTGTTAACTAACTTACCTCGTATGTCCACTTCTGTGTATGTGACAAGCTTATTCATAACCTTAAGGCTAACATATTAACACTAAAAGCTAAAAAACTTAAATTTGGATTTTCGAAGCTCCCGTTCCACCACATTCCAAAGATGCTCTATTGGGTTGAGATCTGGTGACTGTGGGGGCCATTTTAGTACAGTGAACTCATTGTCATGTTCAAGAAACCAATTTGAAATGATTCGAGCTTTGTGACATGGTGCATTATCCTGCTGGAAGTAGCCATCAGAGGATGGGTACATGGTCAGAAACAATGCTCAGGTAGGCCAGGGCATTTAAACGATGCCCAGTTGGCACTAAGGGGCCTAAAGTGTGCCAAGAAAACATCCCCCACACCATTACACCACCACCACCAGCCTGCACAGTGGTAACAAGGCATGATGGATCCATGTTCTCATTCTGTTTACGCCAAATTCTGACTCTACCATCTGAATGTCTCAACAGAAATCGAGACTCATCAGACCAGGCAACATTTTTCCAGTCTTCAACTGTCCAATTTTGGTGAGCTCGTGCAAATTGTAGCCTCTTTTTCCTATTTGTAGTGGAGATGAGTGGTACCCGGTGGGGTCTTCTGCTGTTGTAGCCCATCCGCCTCAAGGTTGTGCGTGTTGTGGCTTCACAAATGCTTTGCTGCATACCTCGGTTGTAACGAGTGGTTATTTCATCATTACTTAAGTCTTTAGTTCACATCATCCTTCAGAAATCATTCTTAATATTTGCTGCTCAAGAAACATTTGTGATTATTATCAATGTTGAAAAAAAAGTCGTGTTGCTTAATATTTTTGTGGAAACAAAAAGTGATAAATGTTTCTTTTGTTGGATTCTTTAATCAGTTGAAAGTTGCATATATATATATATATATATGCAACTGTAAACAGACTATTTAAAAAAAAATAAGTGGCTTGTTGTTTAAAGTTCTTATTTAAGTGCTAAAACAAGAAGGTTGTGTGCTCATCTTGCCCACATTAAAGGTGGGTTAAAGGTGTTAAAAAAAACACAGACCTTCCTTTCCGTTCTCTCTCTCTCCTTTCCTTTCTGTTTTTTGTTTCGCTTGCTGCACATCACCTTTTGCCTAAATTTTCTATTCCACAGCCTGCTGTGGCATCGTTTTGAGAGAGAGCGGCAGAGATGAGAATCTCACTTATATACGGTCTTTGAACTCCAGCTGGAGGGTGGATTTGTATGTGAGTGAGTGTGTGTGTGTGTGATGAAGTGCTAGACCTGCAAAGCCATGGTGTCAGGAGGGGACGAAGAGAAGGGAGATGTGAAAGAGGAGAGAGAGAGAGAGAGAGTGAGAGAGAGAGAGAGAGAGAGAGAGTGAGCGAGCAGGGCAGAGCAGGCAGAGAGCGGGTCTGTAATTCTGAATACTAGTGCTGAATTGACAATTGGATCCAATTTCTCTCTCTCTCTCTGTCTGTGTCCTCCAGCATATAAACAGACACATACAGCCTCAGTGTCTTGTGTGGGCATTACTACACACCATGAACGTGACTTTTTTGTAGATGTGTGTCGAAAATCAATTTACAATCCACATTTTGCAGGATCAACACTGATAGAATGAACTCAGATGAAATTTTTGCAGATATATGAATGTAAATTAGGGACATTTTCACTAGTCGACAAATCGAATGGTCAGAGGGTCATTCCGCAAGCTTCCTGACCATCTTTTAACTTCATCTTAAAAGGATTCTAAGGTTTATAAGGATGCGGTGACAATTTTAGCGCCATATGCAAATGCATGCAAGAGTCACTTTTACTTTTGGCAATAGAATGCTGTATAGAGATTATTTATTTTTGTAGGCCAAATACCAGAAACAAGTGTGATTTCATCGCCCTAAAGTCGATGGGTTTTTGAAATGCCTGAAATATAGTCAATATATTATTCTGTAATACTCCCTTGTCATTTTCTTTAGCTTTTACTTGTATTAAAGTGTTAGTTCACCCAAAATGAAAATTCTATCATTAATTACTCACCCTCATGTCATTCCAATCCCGTAAGACCTTCGTTCATCTTTGGAACACAAATGAAGATATTTTTGATGACATCCGAGAGCTTTCTGACCCCTCCATAGACAACTATTTAATTAACACTTTCAAGGCCCAGAAAGGTAGTAAAACATTGTTAAAATAGTCCATGAATATCTGAGTATAGTATAGATAGTAATCTGAATATTACTATCTGAGCATGTAATATATCAAAAGAAAAAGCAGACCCTCTTCTTTTAAACAAACAAAAAAAAAGCTTCATGCATTCCTTTTTTATTAACACTTGAATATGGGAAAGTTTCATGAAAAAGGCAACATTTTGAACAAAAAGCTGAGAAAATCACGTTTTTGTCAAAGACTGCATCTAGATCAGATTCAGAGCGATGATCAAACACAGATGGAGTAGATCGAGTCCATCAACACCCCTAATGCTTGCACAGTCCTATAGTTCAGCATGGGTCAACATCTCATTCTGTAACATTAGATAGTTTTAATTTATATGATGTTTAATGTTGATGATCACGTTATTTTACATATGAATTTGCTTACATACGATCGCTTGTTTTTTTGTGTCTTCTTCGCCTGTGTTTTGATCAGGAGATTATCTACTCATTCAGAAGATGCATAATAGCGCCCCCTAGCATATAACAGTGAGAACACGGAAACACGGAAAATTCTGTGTTTGGCAGGTAAGCGTTTTCTCACAAATAACGAAAAATTCTGTGTTTGGCGGGGAAAGAGTTAATGTACAACAACACTAATGTATAAATAGCATCTATAACTAGTATTTACACTTATTGCATAGAAAATACTGCTATTTTAACGTAGTGTAAATAGCATATTGCTAAGAAAATATGCTATTTTCACTTAGTGTAAATATAATCTAGTTGCTATGTACAGCAAATAGCTGCTGCCTTTTAATTCTGGTGATTGTATTTAGGCTTCAAAATTCATATTTCATATTCAAGTTATGCTAATTTGTCAATATTATCATGATGAACAAAACCTGTAATAATTATAAACTTTCATTGCTACCCAGGTTTATTTTCTGCAATAATCCAAAAGCCACTGAAAAAATCCTATTGGGTTCTAACTCAGGTTTTTCTTCCAGAAAATACGGTACTATATTTTCCACCCAGAAGAATGTAACTTGTTCTGCACCATTTGTCTATGAACATGAATGTTACCTCAAATAATTTTGTATAATGAGGAAAGTTGAGGTATTGGTTTTCCCAGCCACTGGATTATGCTTATGATTTTTACCTGCTATACAATAGAAATCCCAATCAGAACAATGTAGCGACTTGAGGGTGAGCTATTGATAATTAACGCAAAGAAAGTGTTAAAATGCAAGCTTTTCTACGCCTTGTAAACTATTACCATCTTTATAAATTGTTTTGTACAATTATGGACATAATAATCAAATAAGAACTAATGAATTGATACTCTTTTTTATTTTTTTATTTTTTTTATTTATATTAATTGAATAGCTTTACTGTTCTGCATATCTGCTGTGCCAGTAATTTGGAGCACAGCAGTAGCTGTTTGGCAAAATGACTCTCAAGTTTAAGATTAAATGGAAAGAGTCCTGAGCTCAGGATTAGTCTTAAGCTGTAAGTAATGAAGTTGGCAGGAAATGGGAGAGAGTTTTTTTCCCCTTTGAGCTCTCCTTTCCAACTGGAGACCGCTGCAGCATCTGGCCGCATGCACCATCAGAGCATGAAAACGGAATTGCAACAAAAGTAGCTGCAGGCAGCTCTTCACTCACACACAGGATCTCTCATCACTGCAGTTTAACCTCACTTTTAACAAAAGGAGGTGGGGTAGGGCTGTCAGTCATTACACCTCTCCTTTCTGTCCAAATGTCTTGGAGCTTGTAAGAGCAGGAGCAAGGCCTTTGGCCTGGGTAATTGTTCACAAAGATGTGCACACACTCTCTCCAAGACTCTTACTTGAGGGGAAGCTCTAACCGCTGTCTGGTCTAATATCCGTCAAAATGGTGCTGAGACACATAAGCCTTCGAGGTCCAGATGTGAAGGAGATGTTGTCAGCGATCAGTGCTCTTGTCATGCCATGTGGAGAAAATCAAAATAAACGCTTTTTAAAGTTCAATTTAGATTTGGAAGAACATCCCCGCTAACAAAAATATGTTTTAAGAACATTTGTTCACACTTTATTTCAATGGTCCACTACTAACTATAAGTAACTTTAAAACTATATGTCAAAACTCGAATTGGAGTATTTGGAGACTGTAGTAGCTTACCTAGCTTACCAGGGGGATCACATGGCACCAGGATGCACTATGGGAAGAAGGCAAGCCGGCGGTGGCAGTGTGATGCCTTGGGCTGGGAAACCTTGGTTCATAAAACCCTATCATAAAGCAAAAATGTATGAGGAGTATGATGGTATGAAGAGCACAACAACGAGTTTGAGGTGTTGACTTGGCCTCCAAATTCTCCAGATCTCAGTCCAATCGAGCATCTGTGGCATGTGTTGAACAAAGTCTGATTAATGGGGGCCCCACCGCACAACTTACAGGACTTTCAGTTTTATTAATTAAATCACAGTTTTAACCCAATATCAGTTTCTATATTTTAACATTACATCCTCAGCAAATGGATAATAAAATCATTATAACACTAAGTCTGACTTCTGAGTCTGATTCCTTATTAATAGTGCACCATGAAATGCTTTTTTTACCGTTAATGGCTGACGGAATGACACTAAAAGAAGTTAACACGTGAGCGGGGTGATTATAGGCCTGTTCACACGTGCGTTTTAGCTTTCTTTAACACTACACGCGACTATTTTTGGTTCTTAAAAATCGATCCAGTACATCACCTATCACTTGTCTCACATTTTTATGTCAATCATAGCATTTTTAGACACTTACTACTCATTTTCACTCATGCTGAAAGTTACGAGCTTTTCTCAGGAAGGTTAATACGATTGTCCGCCATTTTAGGTGCAAAAACTCTTAACCACCGTAACGTTGAACATCTCAATATTTCTCGCACAAACTACAGTTTTATAAGCACATAATACTGTTGTGCATTACTAGAGGGTTAATTTTCGTCAGCTTACCTGTATGAAGATATGAAAATGACAGGTTAGATCAGGAGCACTCTCTGTAGTGTGTACACTCAAACTCACTCATTACATACTGAGCGTTCTTTTCCTCTACTAGCGTCAGCGACCAATCCTCAGCCTAGTGTAATGCTTAGGGTGCCCTCTATTGGTGAAGCTAAGTTTAACAATAACTCTCTTTTTTAAAATACATTGCAACAGTATTATCATCCGTCACCATAGTGCTTATTATCAGAACTCCATTACCAAGTTCAAAATTTAAAGGGGCAATATTTATCTGTATCATTTAAAAGGGGCAATAAACACTCAGGGCTACATATACGCCAATCCAGAGCATCCCAAACATGCTCAATGGGTGACATGTCCAGTGAGTATGCTGGTCATGCAAGAACTGGGATGTTTTCAGCTTCCAGGAATTGTGTACAGATCCTTGGGGCCGTGCATTATCATACTGCAACATGAGGTGATGGTCGTTGATGAATGGCACAACAATGGGCCTCAGGATCTCGTCACGGTATCTCTGTGCATTCAAAATGCCATCAATAAAATGCACCTGTGTTCGTTGTCCATAACATACACCTGCCCATACCATAACCCCACCGCCACAATGGGCCACTCAGTCCACAACGTTGATATCAGCAAACCGCTCACCCACACAACGCCATACACGCTGTCTGCCATCAGCCCTGTACAGTGAAAACCATGATTCATCCGTGAAGAGAACACCTCTCCAAAGTGCCAGACGCCATTGAATGTGAGTATTTGCCCACTCAATTACGACGACGAACTGCAGTCAGGTCGAGACCCCGATGAGGATGACGAGCATTCAGATGAGCTTCCCTGAGACGGTTTCTTACAGTTTGTGTAGAAATTATTTGGTTATGCAAACCGATTGTTGCAGCAGCTGTCCGGGTGGCTGGTTTCAGACGATCTTGGAGGTGAAGATGCTGGATGTGGAGGTCCTGGGCTGGTGTGGTTACACGTGGTCTGCGGTTGTGAGGTTGTGTGCTCTGTGGATGTACTGCCAAATTCCTTTGTAGACGGCTTATGGTAGAGAAATTAACATTCAATTCACGGGCAACAACTCTGGTGGACATTCCTGCAGTCAGCATGCCAATTGCATGCTCCCTCAAAACTTGCGACATCTGTGTCATTGTGCTGTGTGATAACACCAGTGATCAGCAAAGGAGAAGTGCTCCCTAACACAGATTTAGACACTGCCTCCACCGGCTTGCCTTCTTCCCATAGTGCATCCTGGTGCCATGTGTTCCCCAGGTAAGCCATGCACACGCACCCGGCCATCCATGTGATGTAAAAGAAAATGTGATTCATCAGACCAGGCCACCTTCTTCCATTGCTCCGTGGTCCAGTTCTGATGCTCACATGCCCACTGTTGGTGCTTTCGGCGATGGACAGGGGTCAGCATGGTCACCCTGACTGGTCTGCGGCTATGCAGCCCCATACGCAACAAACTACGATGCACTGTGTATTCTGACACCTTTCTATCAGAACCAGCATTAACTTATTGAGCAATTTGAGCTACAGTAGCTTGTCTGTTTGATCGGACCACACGGGCCAGCCTTCGCTCCCCACATGCATCAATGAGCCTTGGCCGCCCATGACTCTGTCACCAGTTCACCTCTGTTCCTTCCTTGGACCACTTTTGATAGATACGGACCACTGCAGACAATGGTTCAGAATGGAAATCGTCCAGATTTCACTGTTAGACAGTGGGGGACACCCCACAAGAGCTGCAGTTTTGGAGATGCTCTGACCCAGTCGTCTAGCCATCACAATTTGGCCCTTGTCAAACTCGCTCAAATCCTTACGCTTGCCCATTTTTCCTGTTTCTAACACATCAACTTTGAGGACAAAAAGTTCACTTGCTGCCTAATATATCCCACCCACTAACAGGTGCCGGGATGGATCAGTGTTATTTACTTCGCCTGTCAGTGGTCATAATTTTATGCTTGATCGGTGTACGGTATATATATATATAAAGCTATTGGTATTGACTGCTAAAATTTTGTTATTGTGACAAACCTACTGGGGCAAAAAATGTAGAATAACATTTTGTCTTTTCTTTGATTCCACTCACTCATTTTCTTTTTTGCTTTCACTTTCTTTGTTGCTTTTCTTTCTTTCTTTTCTTTTTTTTTTTGCTTTTACTTTCACTTTTCAGTTGTTTTTCAGAGTATGTCAGTATGTCTAAGGAATTTGGGCTGTTAAGATTACAGACTCTAGAAACATCTGCTCTTATTGCTTCTCTCATTTCTTATTAATTTGCTTCTTTTAGATAATTAATATATCAGCATTGTTTGTTCCATTAAAGTTGTAGCACTTTAAGGAGCAGGAAGTATGTCACTGGTGCTGAGAGATCACAGAATGTTCTAGAGTGCAACATCTTTATGATTTTTCATAAACAGCATCACATTTACTTTGACTTTTAGCAGCTAGTCCCAAAGTAATTTTATTGACTGTTTTAAGCTTCCAGTTTCTAGATTTAAAAAGATTAACAGATTTTCAAGATCGGTTGCTTATATGTTTCTATATTTTAAACCACATGGTTTGATATTTGTATCTAATACAGTGGCATTCATATTTGCATGTATCAGATAACATAATGCATAATTAACTTTTATGTATTTATTATTTCACTTAATTTTGTACCAGATAGAAATATGTATTTATTTCCAGATTTATTTATTTATTTATTTTATTTTTTATTAATGTATTTATTTTTACTTCATGGGATCATGTTTAGTGTAATACTCCTTCTGTATTATATACTGTAATATATTAATCATGCATATTATTTGCCATAAGACATGTTGCCTGTCTTTGTTTTGCTGTTTTTTTTTTATGTACACTATTCTTTTGATTTATTTAAACACTTCACTCCAGGAAAGAAGTTTGTATGTTCAGAAAGTAAAAAAAACAGCATGAATCTTAATTTAAGAGTGTTTGTGAAAATCCTAAGATTAATAATAATTTGTGTACATTTCAGCACTTTTAACAACAAGATATTTTAAAAATTGTTTTTCAGTATTAAAAGCTTTAAATATGAAAAACTTGATGGGATAAGGAAGCAATTAAGATAACTGTGGTATTCAAGAGATGGTGGGTGATTTGCTTTATTTTATTTGTCTGCGCTCAGAAGAAAAGCCATAATTACAAATAATTACTCCCCAAACCAAAGAAATTGAGGCACAGAGGATTTTCTGAAAACTAAGTGATGCTCTCTGATTAAATATTCAATTATAAAATAATTGGGATGGCAGTACTCTTGATCTTAGTAACTTGTGAATTATTCATGGATGTAAATAATTGGCCTTTGAAATATTTACAAGAGAAATGCTCTTTGTGGCACTCTTTTGTGTGCCATATCATTAATTGAAACCAAAAAAAATTCATTATACCTGAAAAAAAAAAAAAAAAAATGCTTTCTCCTCAGATTTAAACTGAGGCTAATGCATCATCATCCTACATGCTAAACTTAGATCTAAATATGTTACAATTTAAAAGTAAATTCACACTGAGTAACAAACAAAAAATGTGTGGTTGATGTCTAACTTTAATAAATGAATGAGGAGGAGGGTAGTGAATGATGTCCCAGGTCACTAAAGAACCAAGGCCAGTTCACACTGCACAAAAAAACCCCAAAAAAGTTTGTTGGGTTTTGTTGGATCAGTGTGTTACACCATGTCTACACTGGACGCGAGCGGTGCGATGCGACAAAAGACAATAGAACCCATTATAATCAGTGATGTTGTCTACACTGGATGCGGTGCAGCGTGGCGCGACATGACAAATCCTAGACAGTAAACTGATGCCTCGTTCTATTTATGACGTACTGACATGAAGGACAAATGCTTTGCAATGGTCGCTTTGTTGCTTCCAGTGTAGACAGCTTCTAGCTGTTGCAGCGTGACGCAATCTTTTATTTTTATTGGTTAAAATGAATGGAGAATATCTTGTGTTTTTTCATGGGTGCTCGACCATTTCCGCGGGTGCTTGAGTTTGTTGCGGTCTGTTGGGGCAGTGTGAACATGAGTGTGAGTTATTTTTCATAAAATTTTAAATCCAAAGGCCAACTTGTTTGTTGCCGTTTGTCTGTGCAGTGTGAATTGGCCTTTACCTCAGTCGGCATCTGTTGGAGTTGGTCAGGGTTTGTTTTCACCCGATTAAATAATCAGTGTTTGTTGGTGTCTGTCGGGGCAGTGTGAACATGACAGTTATGTTTCATAAAATTCTAAATCCAACTGCCAACTTGTTTGTTGCCGTTTGTCTGTGTAGTGTGAATTCGCCTTAAGGGTTAAATATGTTTTTCATGTCTTAAAAACGGCCCTCGAAAATTTATTTTTTATATTAAGAGTATGAGCATAAGAATTATTCCCTGCAGTACTTAATAATATTTTCCAATCACTGTATTTAAGTTTACATTGCAACAAAGCACCTACAAAGTTACTCTGTTGTGTAGTACCAAGTATCAAGAGTATAATATCTTTTTTATGGTTCATTCATGGTGAAATCTGTTTTTGCCTGTTGTACAGTAACTAATTTGTTCATACCCTTGCTATCAGGGTTGCTCTTTCTTCCTAATATGAACTCCTTTTTCACATTAACTTTACCATTTATTGGATTTAAGTGCAATTTTATTTAATCAGAATTCTATATCTGGCTCTGGTCTGAGCCTGAATCAGATTTTATCAAAAGTTATTACTGGTATTCAGGGGCCCCTAGATCCTCCCTGAGATTGTATTCCCTGCCTGTAAGAGCTCTTTAGAGGAACATATTCCCCAGTGCACTGCTATAATGGAACTGCTGAACGGTGCTGCCACATGAGAATCACCACAGAGGTCAGCTGTGAATTCATGATGTCCCTGAGCGAGATCTGAATTTCATTGTCTCAGTTAGCTGTAAACCTGCAAATAATATCATATATTGCAAATGTGAAACTTTGTCATTTTAAATGCATATTTAGGACATTGTTTTTTTGTAGAGTAATTAAAATAGGCAATTTAGGATTAACACACAGGTAACTTAAATTAGAAAAAGAAGCTCCTCACGAAACAGAAAAAAAAAAGATTCTCACCATTATGTTATTTTGTATTTAGTATTAGCTGCGGCAAGTAATGACATCTTATTGAGCTTGATGGAGTGGACACTTTATAGGTAATTGATCATCTCCATGTCCTTCACACAATAAACCTCTCTGGTATCTCACCCTCACGAGGGCAACTGCAATCACGAGGATTGTTGATGAAACAATTAACCCTCAATTTTGTATTTTTGTAAAGAAATATATGATAATAACCTGATATTTCAATGATAAAATGCTTCAATGCTCTGAAAAAAACAAAAACAACAACAAATTACGCCTCTTCACTGAGAATCTACCGAGAATCAGAGTGTGAAAATTCATATCAAATCGATCACAATTTGATTTAAAAACTTTCCAGTTTTGCCAAAGTTTACCCTCGTCCTGGAGGCTGACGCAGGGCTGGAGAAGCGAATGGCCAGGGTGGCGCTGGCTGGAAGCTATGGGGTTGTGAACTGATGGGGTTGTGGACTGTCAGGGGCTCTAGCGGATGTGCATGTGGCCCAAGCACACACCCATCCAACCAGGGCAGACAGGAAGGCAAGGCTCTGGAGTTTCACTCCCTGGAACGGACTGGGGAACTACACTCACTGGAACGGATTTGGGGATTTCACTCTCTGGAGCGGATTCACAGATTTCACTTTCTGGAGTGGATTCGGAGCTTTTTACTCACTGGAACTGACTCTGAGATTTCACTCACTGGAACGGACTGGGGAACTACACTCTCTGGACGGATTTGCGGATTTCACTCTCTGGAGTGGATTCGGGGCTTTCACTCACTGGAACAGACTGGGGAACTACACTCACTGGAGCGGATTCTGGGATTTCACTCAATTTCATTCAATAGATTGGACTCTCAGATTTCAGTCTGTGCTGAGGTAGGCGGGTTTGAGGGCGATGTGGCCAGCGGGCTTGAGAGCGCAGGCCTTGGGATGCTGGCTGCTCCCGCTGACATTAGTGGTGGATCCGCCATGCTGGATACTAATGGATCTGGTGGCAGGCATGATGGCTGAGGACTGACATGACATGGCGGCCAAAACATGACAAGGCATGATGGGCACTGTGGGATTACCAGGTTCCTCGTCTGCAATTCCCACTGTAAATGGAGAGCCGCTCAACAATAGACCATAGTCCAAGTACTGAGCTAAGGTCCAGTTGGAATTACCCTCCGGCATCAGACTCATCCAAGCTGCACCAAAAACCATCAGTTGAATGTTGTCCCACAAAGCCATATGACTATACCTGAGGAACTCCTCAACGAAAGCCTCTATTGGACATCCATCTTGATAAATGGAGTATAAATGGAGCATAGTATTTCCTCTGCATGGATACTTTCTGTTAGGTAATCCATGCCTTTCAATTCTTTGTTAGGTCTTGTGTTCTGTTACACCTGCTGGCTGGTTGATTCAGAACAATCAGGCTCGAAAAACAGTTAAGTAGTATTTATTAGAAATAAAGAGACAAACAAACAGAGATAATCCAAATAAACAAACAAAGAGAACATCTAGATAGCAACGTTAAAGGGATAGTTCACCCAAAAATTTAAATATGATGTTTATCTGCTTACCCCCAGGGCATCCAAGATATATGTGACTTTGTTTCTTTAGTAGAACACAAATGAAGATTTTAACTCCAACCATTGCAGTCTGTCAGTCATATAATGCATGTGAATGGTAACAAAATCTATTACAGTAAAAAAAAAAAAACATTCACAGACATATCCAAATTAAACCCTGCGGCTCATTACGACACATTGATGTCTTAAGACACGAAACGATCGGTTTGTGCGAGAAACCAAACAATATTTATATAATTTTTTATCTCTAATACACTACTATGTCCAACAGCCTTGAGCGCGCGATCACTTCTGGTGCGTGAGGTCTGTACACACGTACACATAGTTTACTACGCCAGATCATGTATAGCATGTACAGACCTCGCAGAAACTCTGAGTTTTGGGTTTCAGAACAGCTGAATTGAGTTAGTTCAACCAACTCTGAGTAGACTGATTCTGAGTTAAGTGTGTGCACCACGACTATGAAAAGCCACGATCAATGGAGCTCCGAAATTATGATTCCCCATGGCAACAGCACCCAACAAAAGACGTCTGCATACTTCCGGGTCAATATGTAAGTTTAATTCTTAGTTTAATTAAGTTTTAATTTTCATGGTATCCCACAGGCAAGAAAAGAATGTGACGGCATTCGGAAGTATAAAAACATAATTCAATCAGGTAAAGCTTTAAGCATAAAAGTTTCATGGGTGTAGGTTTCATGACTTTACAAACACTTGACATATGAAATAAATATCATTCAGTGTCTATTTCAATGTGCAGCAACTTTTCCCACATAGTCTAATGCTCTTTTCACATAATTAAATGTTCTCTGATCGCACCTGTTACATTTCTTCATTAGTGTAATGAAATTAACATTTGAATTCTACTCAGACCAGCCAAACACCAGCACCACTGACAGATGAAGTCAGATGAAATCCAACAAGAAAAAAGAATAAAGTATTTGTAGGAAATAAAGATGATCATATAAATTGTGAATTGTTTGTGTTAATTTAACAGCTGTGGTGGTTACGGCATATATCTCAGACTACCCATCCATCTGACATCCTTAACATTCCATATAGTAATCCGTTTTCAGAAAGTGCGATGATGGGAATATACGTGCCATCAATACATCCAACCACTGGAAATCCTAAAGGAAAATCTAATTATTAGGTTCCTTCTAGAGGTTTATCAAGTGACGTCAGGATCCTGTATAAAAGGACATGCCATTTTTGTGTGTCTTTATGATGAAATATGCGCAATGAATGAATATTCCTGCATTGCAAAGAATGCTTTTCTTACAATTTTTGTCTTGTTTCCAGTCAAAATATCTAAAGATTCTTAAATCAAGATGCATTTTCTAAAAAGCAAATTTTTCTCCCAGGCGATGGGGTCAATTCTGCACCCACGCCCGGAGTTGTGGAAACTGTGGGCCTGGCCTCTGAGGGGGCCCGGCTCATAGATTCAGGTCTCTCTACTGAGGTAGTTGAGACCGTGCTGCACTCCAGAGCTCCTTCTACAAGGAGGCTTTATGCCCTTAAATGGAGAGTTTTTGTTTTATTTTATTTGTTGCATGAGCCATACGTTGACTGACCAGTTGGCTCAGTACTAGAGTTTCTTCAAGATAAATTCTCTTCGGGGTTATCCCCTTCTACCTTGAAGGTATATGTGGCGGCGATTTCTGCTTACCACATTCCGCTAGAAGGTGTATCAGTGGGTAGACACCCGTGGGTTACTCGTATCCTCCGTGGTACTCTGAGGCTTAGGCCTGCGGCACGCTCGAGGGTGCCGACCTGGGATCTTGCCATGGTACTAGAAGGCCTAGCGTCGTTTTGAACCTATTGAAGAGGTGCCAGAGAAGTTTCTCACTTTAAAAACGTTGTTTCTTCTGGCCATCTAGTCTCTCAAGAGAGTCTGTGATCTACAAGCACTGTCGGTTTCTCCCTCATGTCTTGAGTTTGCACCTGGTATGGTGAAAGCATTTTTGTTTCCATATTTCCAGAAGAAATTAAATCTGCTCTGCCCAGTGAGGGCACTGGATGCTTATGTCCACAGAGCTGCCCTGTGGCATAAGACTGATCAGTTGTTTGTTTGTTTTGGCTCCCCAAGTAAGGGAAAGCACGCATCTAAACAGACGCTGAGCAAGTGGATATTCGAGGCTATTTAAATTGCTTATGAGTCGGCCGGTCAGCCCTCACCGCTAAGGGTCCGAGCCCACTCTACTCGGAGTATGGCTGCTTCTACAGCTCTGTTGTCAGGAGTTTCTCTTCAGGAGGTATGTGATTCGGCAGGCTGGTCTTCACCGCACACCTTCGTGAGATTTTATAACCTGGATGTGGCCTCTACTCCAGGGTCTTGAGTGCTTGGAACATAGTGTGCGCTACGATTTCACACATACAGGCACTTGGAATTATGGTGGCGTGGGTATTGGGTTCCCGCAGCGCTTGACGCAGCGCGAGTTCCCTTGAAAGGGAACGTCTCAGGTTACGTATGTAACCATGGTTCCCTGAGAGGGAACGAGACGCTGCATCGCCTTGCCATACTCTGGCATGCCTGTGACCGACTTGTTCGACCTATCAGAAGCTGACATTGTCTGGTTCAGAGGTGCTTTATAGTTTCCTGGTCAACGACGTCCCCCGCCTTTGACGTCCCGTCACGCCATTGGACTGATTTCACGAGTGCTTCATGATGCAATCACGCAGAGGGAACCATGGTTACACACGTAACCTGAGACGTTTTCTTTATCCTCTTTCGTGGAAAAGTATTTTCTTCTGTGTAAATGCATTTCAATTCTTTACTTCAATCTCTTAATCTTCGGCAAAAGAGTTTTAAATCATGTTGGATCTCGCGAGAAATGAATCACTTTCTCTGTGTTGAAAGGCATGTGATTGGCTGTTCACTACTGATGTCACACTTTCATGTGAACGCGCTCCACAAACTCAGGATCAAAGCCTGAAATGACAGAGAAAGCTGATGATCAGCATCATGGGACCAACAAAGCCGGATTGGATTGGTTTGGTTTTGTCATCTCGAAACTAATCCTGTAACCCTGAGTTTGTTCAGCTACCATCATGGTACAGGCCCCAGGAAAGCTAAATCAAATAAAACTAAATGTGAACAGACAGAGACTCTGACACAATGCTTTCAGAATCTGTACTTTTTAAAATAATTTTGTTTATGTATTTTAAAAATAAAATGATTCATTTTATTTATCAAAATAAACAGAAAATAGTGCAAACTTTGCTAAAGTGATTATTTTGAACAGTTATTAACTTAGATATTATTAAAACATATATATTATTTTAGCTAAAGTATTTGTATCAATACAATACTTTTAAAATGTATACTTACTACATGGATTTCCCAGTCAGGACCCTTTTTTGGGTCAATGGCTGGAGCAAATAATAGACTTGTTGCCCATTGAAAAAATTACAAGTAAACAGCATTCAAGATTGCAAGATTTTTTTATCCACATGGTCCTTAGTACTGAATTATATAGAGACTAGAAAATGACAAATTCATATTGAATAAAGGATAACTCACAGACTGTGGCAGCGTAGGATAATTATTATTATTATTATTAGTAGTAGTAGTATTAATTATTATAATTTTTACTCTCTTTACTGTCTTGTGGATATATTTAGCTGTATTGTCCTTATTGTTTTTGTGTGATGTTGTGTGACATGGAGTATGTGTGTAATATGTACTAAATTGTGAATAATAATAATAAAAAAATTACTGTGTCTTTTGCCCAATGCTGGTGAGCCTTTTACCCCGTGTGGGTAAAAGGCCCCCCTCGCCACCTCATATGTTTATACGATTTTTAAACAAAATGAACCACTTTTATTTTTCACACGAAATCTGTTGCTCCATAAAGGTTCAATACAAACATATATTTTTTTCTGCAATCATAAATTATGGGAATAGTAAAAAGCAAATTTTTCTTAAGTTGTGTCTTTAGCCCCGTTGTACCCACAGAGAAACAACAGGGACTAATGCTGCATTCATGCCATGTCGTAATTACCGTAGTCTCCAGATGACAACATGTGGCATTCTATTTGGAGCAGTTCACGTCCTCAGACTGGGAATTATGCGTTTTAATGGCAACAATATCAATGCCTAAATGAATCTGCAGCGGTCAGGTGGCACAGCGGTCACTTGGTACAAGTCAGAGCTCTCAGAAAATTACTCGCTTATAAGTTCTAATTACGAGCTTCACAAGGACATGAATGCTTTTTACAAGTGGAAATATCGTAATTATGGTAATAATGACATGGGTAATTAACTAGACACAGGTGTGACACATGAGGGGAAATCAAAAACCATGGCAACAGATAAACAAAGACAAAGGAAACTGAACAGGGTTAACTTACCGTCACATATACCTTGAACTCTCGGTTGATTAACCCAAACCTTGCTTACTCGAGGTATGCTGGTTCCAAAAACGCATCCGTGAGTAAGTTCAGACAATTCAGAGTATGTTCCCGGTTAACACAAAATACATTCTCAACAGAGCGACGAATCAATGATTCACCATGGAAAAGATGCTAAGACAAAGCGTGCCATTCTACTTCCTCCTTCTTTAGTTTAATTGTGATTTACATAACCTACTTAGTGCACATCGCCACCTATTTGGTGGTTGGGGGGAATACCCCCCTGGGCACAGTGCAAAACTAACAAGATAACTCAAACAAAACTCAAACCAACTCAAACACAGAACAGACGTTACAAATACTGGGTTTAGATTCATTTTAGTTACAAGAGTGTCCATAGAACGGCAAGGTCAGAATATTGTTTTTACGCAACCTGCAGTTGATCTTTACTGCATGAACCAATGATGTTGCAACAATTCACACTTGTCATTTATCTTTATAACAGATCAGATAAGATAATATGGTAACGCTTTAGATTACAGCCCAGAAAGTACTGCGTAAGTAAAGTGAATTTATAGCGTAACTATAAAATACATTTCATACTTACCCTGTACCTACACAAAACAAGAGGGGAACAAACACCACTTTAATTTACAGCCCGCAGATTCATACTTACCCTGTAACTACATTGAATAACAAGCACCATTTACCCTGTAACTACACGGATAATTACCCCTTAATTTAAAAAACAAAAAATACTTAAAAATAAAAAATAAAAAAAATTCTAAAAATATACTAATAGTTACCCCTTTATTCCCCAAATATTACATATTGTTCCCTTATACCTACACATACTTACTTTATAGTTACACTATAATTACCGAATGTTACGCAGTTAATTCGCTTTACTTAAGCAGTACTTTCCGGGCTGTAATCTAAAGTGTTACCGACAATATAAACCAGACACAAAACTGGGCAGTGTGTTGTAAGAAGTTGCACATATATATTGCATGCTATTTGCAGTATTACATAGCCTGTCTAAGAAACTTACAAAGTCATAGAGAATCTAAAGGCATTATCTTTTATGATACCTGACAGTTACAGCCATGGTAAGTAAGTCTTTTTTGAGTTTCTTTTTTTTGGTTGTTGCCAAGATGCTATACGTAATTTGGTTTATAAAAACCTAGGCATGCTTTATTTGTCAAAGTAATTTGTTTCTGGTAGTGTCATTGATTCTAATGTCAAACCACAATTAGGGGTTCTGTCGGTCATGTGGAATACATTTGACCAAGAATGTAATGCCGTTTACACAGCCACAGCAACATGTTTATCTCTAGTCTAATTAGATCAGGTCAGGGATGCTAGTTTACATACAGTGAAGCCAATTATTTTGTGAAACTGAAGAAATGAGACTTGCATATCGTTCTGATGGAAAGAAGAATGTTAAAGGACCGAATCCCTCTTTTAAATATCGGAGGTAATCCGATAGAAACAGAAAAAACAGAGACAGCATCGGAAAAAAAGGCCAAGTAAAAAAAGACCACATGTCGGTCATCTTGTTCTCTCACAGAAATACAGAATGTCATAGAACGTTTTCCCTAATCAGCCATCTGCACAGCAGCTCCCGGGCGGCCCATCGTGGGTTAAAATGGCCCTGGAGCCTGTGAAACTCGGCCAGACCAATCAGTCTCCATCATCAAACAGCAAAGAAGGACAGCTGTGACCCTGAACAAAAGTATCACCTCCACCCAGGGCTTAAGGGGATCCATGAGAACAGGCTGCCTGAGGGTTCCTCCAACTGTGAGGACTACCTTTCCTCTCCCGATTTCACATCGTTTATTCAGTTTTTTTAGCTTTTGTTCTCCAAAAATCCTCCTCCCCTGAGCAAGCCCCCTGAAATTTTACTCAAAATGGAAGCAGACCAATTGGTCTGTGACAAAGTTGGTGTTGGTAGTTTGAGGCTGAACGTATGGCATGGAGTGAGTGAAGATGAGCAAACATATTCTCTACATGAGCTGAGTGACAGTTAGCATAGGGGATTGTGGAATTGACAGGGGGGTGAGACCATCAAAAAGATGAGAAACACTGTAAAAGGCTAGGTGGCAGCCATTTGCTTGGAGGGGAACTTGGTCATCCTGTTCCAAAATAACCCAGAGTGCTAGAAATTCTAGTGGATAATATGGGAGATGGGGACGCCATGCTTTTTTGCACCAACCTTTTGAGTTAAGCCGAGATTACATGCAGATGCATACTTCATTTTTGTAGTTTAATATAACAATGTCTATTTACAACAAGTGCAAATAGCCTGTCTTGTTGGCAGAGGCTATTTGCACTAACTCTGCTCATGCACCATTAACTGCATGGCGTCCACTACAGTGGACAGATATTTGGAAGCCATTTTGAACCATTTCAGTTTTAGTACTATGTCCCAACCACCAAGTGGCGAACCCCCAAAGTGTTGTCTACGATTCCATTTAATTATTGTCTTTGTATCTCTTTGTTGTTTTGAGATATTGCATCATACATTCAAAATGGCGCAGAAAAGAGGAGATGCACCAAGTACCTCAGGAATAACTGTTAAATCCTTTTATTCTCAGATAACCAGACAGGAACAAAAAATATTTTTCAGCTAAATAAGATGTAACAAATACTTTTATCCAGATTTTAATAATATTTTTCTTGTACATTTTTTTCTGTGACAGAAAATACATCTGTCCACTCCAGTGGACGTCATGCGCCAAAGGGTATATTGGGCCTATTTATGATATAATTTACACTTGAATAGTTTTATTAAACAGCAATATTAAATAGTCTTCATATTTTATAATTTATTTCAATGCTTACAGTCTATATTTATTTATTAGGTCATATACTTATTTTATATATTTCATAATTATTTTATTAATAGTTTTAATTGGTGGAAGAAGGTAAATCAAATGAGACTAATTATGATACTGGATTTAATTGGTTTCAAATCAAATGAGTTCCCATTCAGTTGACGTTACGTCAGGTTACGATGTTTCGAGGCCTAGAATGATATGTTTTTCAAATGTTTCAATGTTGTTGTTATTTAATGTTCTTATGTATATTCATACCATTTGCTCTTAGTAAATGTTTTAAAAACATGTTTTTTTCAGATCAAACAATGAATTCTAATGAATCAGTTTTTATACCGTTGATGCATGGTGTGCACTGCAGTGGACAGATATGTAAGGTGGACAGTTATTTTTGGAAAAAAAAAAATATATATATATATACACTCACCTAAAGGATTATTAGGAACACCATACTAATACTGTGTTAGACCCCCTTTGGCCTTCAGAACTGCCTTAATTCTACGTGGCATTGATTCAACAAGGTGCTGAAAGCATTCTTTAGAAATGTTGGCCCATATTGATAGGATAGCATCTTGCAGTTGATGGAGATTTGTGGGATGCACATCCAGGGCACGAAGCTCCCGTTCCACCACATCCCAAAGATGCTCTATTGGGTTGAGATCTGGTGACTGTGGGGGCCATTTTAGTACAGTGAACTCATTGTCATGTTCAAGAAACCAATTTGAAATGATTCGAGCTTTGTGACATGGTGCATTATCCTGCTGGAAGTAGCCATCAGAGGATGGGTACATGGTGGTCATTAAGGGATGGACATGGTCAGAAACAATGCTCAGGTAGGCCATGGCATTTAAACGATGCCCAATTGGCACTAAGGGGCCTAAAGTGTGCCAAGAAAACATCCCCCACACCATTACACCACCACCACCAGCCTGCACAGTGGTAACAAGGCATGATGGATCCATGTTCTCATTCTGTTTACGCCAAATTCTGACTCTACCATCTGAACGTCTCAACAGAAATCGAGACTCATCAGACCAGGCAACATTTTTCCAGTCTTCAACTGTCCAATTTTGGTGAGCTCGTGCAAATTGTAGCCTCTTTTTCCTATTTGTAGTGGAGATAAGTGGTACCCGGTGGGGTCTTCTGCTGTTGTAGCCCATCCGCCTCAAGGTTGTGCGTGTTGTGGCTTCACAAATGCTTTGCTGCATACCTCGGTTGTAACGAGTGGTTATTTCAGTCAAAGTTGCTCTTCTATCAGCTTGAATCAGTCGGCCCATTCTCCTCTGACCTCTAGCATCAACAAGGCATTTTCGCCCACAGGACTGCTGCCTACTGGATGTTTTTCCCTTTTCACACCATTCTTTGTAAACTCTAGAAATGGTTGTGCGTGAAAATCCCAGTAACTGAGCAGATTGTGAAATACTCAGACCGGCCCGTCTGGCACCAACAACCATGCCACGCTCAAAATTGCTTAAATCACCTTTCTTTCCCATTCTGACATTCAGTTTGGAGTTCAGGAGATTGTCTTGACCAGGACCACACCCCTAAATGCATTAAAGCAACTGCCATGTGATTGGTTGATTAGATAATTGCATTAATGAGAAATTGAACAGGTGTTCCTAATAATCCTTTAGGTGAGTGTATATTGGCATGATTTTTCACTTGTTTAAAAGTAAAAACAAACATTAAAAAAAATATGACTTTGTGATTCAATAATTCATGCATTAAAGGGTTAATAATTATAAAATAAGCCGTTATCAAAATGTTATCAAAATAAAATGTTATCAAAATAAACTGATAACAGGATCAGTGGCGCGTGGTTGTCATCTTTTGATGCGTCTGACACATGTTCCACCATTTTTCAAACTCATTCTTCTACCTTTTCACATTGCATATTAGTTTGGAGATAAAATATTTGAAAATTGGAAATAAAGTGTATAATGGGCAGTGTTAGGGGGTAACACATTACAAGTAATGCGAGTTACGTAATCAGATTATTCTTTTCAAGTAACTAGTAAAGTAACATGTTACTTTTAAATTTACAACAAAATATCTCTTTTCTTTGCATTTCAAATTGTTTGGTCAGGTCTGACTGAAATTGAGAGTTATTGCAGAGCTCAATTTGTTGTTTTTTTTTCATTGGTGAAGTTCTTTTTTGAGTTGCTCTTGACTGGTTTGCAGGTTCTGACAAATTATTTTAAGATCCTAAATTTTACCTGAAGCTGTTCAACCAAGAATCCCACCTCATATACAAGGGTAGTCTCCACTTTTGTCAGCTCCTCTGCATCTGCATCATAAGTTTAGTATAGCTTTGGTCCATTGATCTATCGCTATCTCTACCTGTTGTCTGTTATCCAAAATGCACTTGAGTAATTGTTGCTAGTTGTCCTCCATCTTGGCTACCATATTGTAAATGTGTGTTGTTTGTTGAGAAGACTTGGCCTTTGCCTCCTGGGTAAGTTGAACAATTGTACTCTCCTGCTTCTGGCTAAACTCCCTTAAAGGGTTAGTTAAAGATTCAAATGTTGTCATTAATTACTCATCCGCATGTCGTTCCAAACCTGTAAGGCTTTCTTTCATTTCCGAAACACAAATGAAGATCTTTTTAATGAAATCTGAGAGCTTTCTGTCCCTCCATTGACAGCCTAATTAACTATCACTTTCAAGCCCCAGAAAGGTGGTAAATACGTACATCATTGAAGTAATCCATGTGACTCCAGTGGTATAACCTCCATTTTATGAAGCGGCACGAGTGCTTTGTGCAAAAAAATAAAAATAAAATGAATATGTTTTGGTCTGGTGCCCGAATACAAATTTTAAAACAAATTATAAAAGAAAAAAAGAGAAATTATAATTTTTTTCAGGTTTAGTGGCCGCCACCATTACAACTTTATATAATATAATATTATATAATATTAATGAAATAAAGTACAATTTCATGACTATTTTTGTTAACACACTTAAGAGTACACCTTGTAACAATATCAAATTAAAAGTTTTAATTTTAAGTACATTTGTTTTAATAATCTTTTGTCATGCTTTAAAGACCTATGCTTATTTTGATGTGTTGACTAACACAATTAAGCACATTTAAACTACCGGTAATTTTAACAGTAGTCTGTCAATCATTATTACATTTAATGTTCATATTGTAAATTTTAAATGCCTTAAATTGCAGCTTCATCATTACAAATGTGTAATAGAAATTACATTGAAGTATATTTTGTTTTTCCACTAATGCTTGTCAGTACATTCAGCTGTAATCTTCAACCATATTTCAAAGACAATATACGTATTTATGAAATTACATTATAGATATACTTAAGTCTTAAGAGGCTCAAAAATGCACTCTAAAGTTCAGCTAATTGCATTTACTATACATTTAAACTATTATACATTTTCATTTAATTGAAATTAAAATGCAATTACAGTAAGTGTCCAACAACATTAGATTCAGTTCACGCTTAAGTATATTCATTTAAAGTACATTATTTCTGTAATAAGTACTCTTTTTTAAAAGTATGGTAAAGTGTGTCTTTTTCGCACGTTCTGACTTTGCCGAGTTAGACACGTTACTGGGTCAGCATATTTTGTTGATCCTGGAACAACATTCCTGTCTGAAAATTTAATCCTAACCATATCCTTACCCCTAAACTTAAGTTATCCCTAAATAAAGATCTACTGGAATCTACTGAACACTGATAGAACACTGATGTAGAAGCACCTAACCCTGGTTGTAAGCCTAGACTTGACATAAACTGTAAACTTGTCCCTCAAATCTGATTGGTTGAATGGAATGTTGTTCCAGGATCAACAAAGATGTTTGCCAGGAACAGGAACATTCTACTTGGTGAAATCTGGTTCTGCATCTTTTTCACAAGGCAAACCTTTAAGAATGAGAACAGCTGAAACCTTATCATCGAGTGAATTGAACTAAAGAACCTGATCAGATTTGTTTATAAATTGGATGTCTCTATTTCTATCATGAACACACTAAAGAATGCTGGAGCTGTCAATTTCAATGAATAATAACTAAAACGTTGGCCTGTTTCTCACGTGTATGGCTTCAAGATTTTATAGACCACTTTTATTTTTTTTATTTATTTTTTGCCATTGAAAGCTCCAGTCATGGTTAGTTGTGTTTTTTTCTCATCAAAAGTAAGTCATATGTTTAAAATGTGAGAATGAGGTGGATTGTTTCTTGGGCCAAGCTATTCAGTTTATAGTCACCAGCACTGCTAGTGTCCTGACAACACTTTTACAATGGGACCACACACTTTTACACTCAGACCAACACACATCAAATATTCACACAATGGCTCTTATTAATTCTGCTAGCATGTCACATACCTCCATGGTACAAACAACAGCAGCAACTCACACAGAAAATAAAGATGCTCACTGCTCTGCTCCAAACTCATTAGCAGAATCTAAACTCTTGGGTCCAGTGTCCCTGCATTGGTAAGGTAAACTGCTCTGCATTCGGTAAAGCAACCCCTGTGCTGTTGAATCACCAAGATTAAAGATCCGCACCGGATAATGTTCTGGCCAAGGTGACGGGTAGCTGAGGGAAGGTCAGGGAACGGTGTTTGGTCCTGTGGGAGAGAAACATGTCACAGATCATCAGGTTTTCTTTCCTTCATTCTCAGATGCAGGTTGATAAAGGGAAGAACCTGAACCTGATATACGTACAGCAAAGGACAAAGCACCAGCCAGGCAACTGTATATCTGAGGCCTCGAGAATGGATATTCGTTCACGTAAATCCACATTTCTGTGGAAAAGACCACATATGTAAGAGTATAATGAATAACCACTTTATTTTATGTTCAAAGACATAAACATTATTAGGTTAGACCAGTTAGCAAGGTCCCGCCAATATGGCTGCAAAAAAAATTATTTTTTATTAAAAACTATTTTTATTTTATTTTAGTCTTTCTTGGTTTAGTCAACAAACAAGAAATTAAGTTAAATTAATCACTTAAAATTACAAAAAATAAATCAATAAATCATTTTATTATAAATAATTATTTTAACATGATTTATTAATAATTATTATTTATAATATTCAATACAGTTTTTTATATTGTTTTTATATATAGTTTATATACACTCACCTAAAGGATTATTAGGAACACCTGTTCAATTTCTCATTAATGCAATTATCTAATCAACCAATCACATGGCAGTTGCTTCAATGCATTTAGGGGTGTGGTCCTGGTCAAGACAATCTCCTGAACTCCAAACTGAATGTCAGAATGGGAAAGAAAGGTGATTTAAGCAATTTAGAGCGTGGCATGGTTGTTGGTGCCAGACGGGCTGGTCTGAGTATTTCACAATCTGCTCAGTTACTGGGATTTTCACGCACAACCATTTCTAGAGTTTACAAAGAATGGTGTGAAAAGGGAAAAACATCCAGTATGCGGCAGTCCTGTGGGCGAAAATGCCTTGTTGATGCTAGAGGTCAGAGTAGAATGGGCCGACTGATTCAAGCAGATAGAAGAGCAACTTTGACTGAAATAACCACTCGTTACAACCGAGGTATGCAGCAAAGCATTTGTGAAGCCACAACACGCACAACCTTGAGGCGGATGGGCTACAACAGCAGAAGACCCCACCGGGTACCACTCATCTCCACTACAAATAGGAAAAAGAGGCTACAATTTGCACGAGCTCACCAAAATTGGACAGTTGAAGACTGGAAAAATGTTGCCTGGTCTGATGAGTCTCGATTTCTGTTGAGACATTCAGATGGTAGAGTCAGAATTTGGCGTAAACAGAATGAGAACATGGATCCATCATGCCTTGTTACCACTGTGCAGGCTGGTGGTGGTGGTGTAATGGTGTGGGGGATGTTTTCTTGGCACACTTTAGGCCCCTTAGTGCCAATTGGCCTACCTGAGCATTGTTTCTGACCATGTCCATCCCTTTATGACCACCATGTACCCATCCTCTGATGGCTACTTCCAGCAGGATAATGCACCATGTCACAAAGCTCCAATCATTTCAAATTGGTTTCTTGAACATGACAATGAGTTCACTGTACTAAAATGGCCCCCACAATCACCAGATCTCAACCCAATAGAGCATCTTTGGGATGTGGTGGAACGGGAGCTTCGTGCCCTGGATGTGCATCCCACAAATCTCCATCAACTGCAAGATGCTATCCTATCAATATGGGCCAACATTTCTAAAGAATGCTTTCAGCACCTTGTTGAATCAATGCCACGTAGAATTAAGGCAGTTCTGAAGGCGAAAGGGGGTCTAACACAGTATTAGTATGGTGTTCCTAATAATCCTTTAGGTGAGTGTATAGCTATATATAGTTTTTAATTCAGTTTTAGTTTCAGTTAATTAAGGCCTGGTTTCACAGACAAGGCTTAGATTAAGCCAGGATTAGGCCTTAGTTCAATTAGGACATTTAAGTAGCTTTTATAAACATGCCTTAAAAAAAAAACATTACTGGCGTGCATCTTGAGACAAATAATGGCACTGACATATTAAGATTAAGTTACTTTCAATTAAAACAGCTCAAACATGCATTTTAGTCTGGGAATAGGTTTAAGCCTTGTGAGACCAGGGCTTAGTACATTAAGTTAAACTTAATGAAAAAGAGAAATGTTGATAAGCTTAAGTGCTTTTTATATTTCATATAAGATAACATGAAGACTTCCAATGCAAAAGCCTCTAAAAGCCACCTCGGTCAAAAATGAGATAACGATACTGAGTGAATGCTCTCCGCACATAGTATACATTCATCAAATACTTTCACTTTAAACCCACTAAATTCCAGCCTCAGCCCATTCAGAAGTACTGGTACTTGGGTAGAAACCTATACATAGGAGCCTGACAAAAATCCTAATTTTAAAGAAAGATGTCAGACGGACTTAGAGGCTTTTGCATCTGAAGTCTTCACATGTATTTATTTGATTAATTAAATAAATCATTTATTCATTTATTTATTTATTGTGGTTTTAGTTGTAGTTAACGTCTCTGTTACTTTAACCCTCGTTCCCTGATGGAGGGAACGGAGATGTTGTCTAAAAATACCAACACTACGGGTCCCCCTTGAGAGCCCCAAACACCTCTGATGTATTCAGGAAAGGCAAATGGAATTGGTGTGTGGAATTTGCATGCCACACTACGCTTCCGTACATACGGGTATACAAGGCGGCCGGCATGCACACACACTTCAGGTTTGTTCTGAGGAGCAGAGACGGCCACTCAACCCCTCAGTGACAGTTCAAGACGTGGCAGGAGGGAACCTCCATAAGGGAACGAGGATTACACCAGTAACCAAAACATTCCCTTTCTGTCAGTCACATTCAACGTTGTGTCAAAATACCGAAACTAGGGGTCCCTATACTAAACAGCACAACTTGACTGTGTCATGAGACATGGCGGTGCAGATGCGGGCAAGCCTCTGCATGCCAACTGCAAGTGCAGCTATGCTAACTCGCAACCTTCCAACACACAGGTTCATGACCTCTAGGCCTCTTTTAATGTTCAAAAATAAGTTTTTTTTTTCTTTTCTTACGGCTGAGTAAACCTGGTTATTAACGTTGGGAAGTTTCTCTGTGAGAAAGGAACACTACGGAGACCACATCCTACCCAAAGGGAAGAGTTTAATATGTGGATAATATATCCTAAGGACTCACCAGTGGGGAATACTACATAGGGAAGCGACCCAATGGTGGGCTCCACCTGGCAAGAAGGAGACTACAAGCTTCATAGCGAGTGGTGACGGAGCTAGCTCTGTCCAGGTGAAGACACTCGGTTCACAAAGAGGGAAACTGAACAGAGAAAGAAAACATTGTATAGGGTCACCGTTAGGAAACCACTAGCACTATCCAGATTACAAGGGTTCTCATGAAAAGGTCATGGAATACCACAGTGGACAGTGGGAGGATTCTTGGGAGGTGAACATGTCTACCTGTGATTCCCCGAATCAACTCTTTATCAGCTGGACTGCTGTAGTCTCTACTCTCCACTGAGCATAACCTGTCGCAAGAGCGCGTCAACTGTACGATTAAGGTTGCCTGGAATGTGCGGAATGAGGCTGATTCCAATGGGCTGGCGAGTTTTGACATGCAGGATGAGAGGATGCCTGACGATTTATATATGCCTCTGTCGCTGTGTTGTCCATCCGGACCAACATGTGCATGCCTTGAATCAACAGGGCTAATAACACGGCCAACAACTCGAGGCAGTTGATGTGCCAGTGCATTCGGGGCCATGCAGTCGGGGCCCCATCGCATACAGTGCCCCAGCCTATCTCTGAGACGTCTGTTGTGACAACAACGCAAGGTCTGATCAAGGGCTGAATAAATGGCGAAGGATTGGCGACAGGGACAACCCGAAAAGGAGAACCTTGTACTGATATGCTCGACGTTCAAAGGCGAACCGTAGAAACAGTCTGTGCTGAGGAAGGATAGAAACATGAATGCATGCGTTATTGCCACAAACCAATCTTGGTTTAACACATGAAAGGATGTTTCTGTGTGAGCATCTTGAATGGGAGCCGGTACACGGCCGGATTCAGAGCTCGCATATCTAAGATTGGTGTCAACCCACCTCCTTTCTTGGGTACGATGAAGTAAGGGCTGTAAAACCCCTTCTTCAACTCAGCTGTAGGTACAGGCTCTGTCGCTCTATCGCTCTATCTCCTTTGCCAGGAGGACAGCAATCTCTGCCCGGATGACAGCGGCGTTCTCGCCTCATACTGAGGTGAAAAGTACCTGGGCAGGCACCTGAAAAACTGAATCGCATAGCCGAACTGGGTTGTTCTGATGAGCCAGCTCGACGAGGTAGGCAGCGCCGGAACGACGTCCGGTGTACCCGAGGTGGGTAGTTTGTGGCGAGGGGGAGCATGGGAAGCCATGCCGGGGGGCTCCGCTTCCCTCATTACTCGTGGTGGACGATGTTTTATAAAACACCTACCTTGCCTCCGGGCCCATTGTGAAGGTGGTTGGTGATGGTCAAGGAGGCTGGGCTTTGTTGATACTTGTCACACTTACCTGCTCTGTGCAGACCTGTCACAACAGAATGTGGGGAAGTGAAATGTTCACATCCACTTAGGCTCTGGTGCGAATGCTCGAGGTCTAGCTGTTGTGAAAACAAGGGCAATAAACACCATTTGTGTGTGACCCAGGTAAATAGGAAATTGCTCTTTTAATGACAGTGTAAAATTACCAGCCAGGGCGAACAGGTCTGTAATCTCTCCTTCCCTGTCTCATGGCCGTCTCAGGGCCGCTTCAAAGACTTAAGATGCATACTTTCTCAGCATTCCTCATCTCGGCAAGGTTAAGCCATAAGTGGCGCTCCTCAACCGCAAGTGTGGACATTGGTCAGCCTCAGACTGTGCTGTCGCACTCAAGGGGTGAAGCACAGACAAGTCATCCACATCGAAAGGCATAAGCCTGCCCTACGATGCCTCGATAGTTAACTTGTCTTCCTCATGAGCCCCGAATGATAAATTAAGCTTGCCCATGGGCATCATGCCTGTCTGAGGGAGAGAGAAATTGCCCACATCCAGAACGGCATTTTAAAAAGACGCGATAAGCTGTGTAGCTCTTTTGGAGAAATTTGCTCTTAAATACGGAAATTGGTCTCTTTCAGAATGCCGCTGATGCACCCAGGGGAACTCTCTGCACTTTGTACACTGGAGAGAGACTGCTTGCTCCGAATCCAGCAGCAAATGCTCTTTCAGAGGTGAATGGAAATTTGCTTCTCTTGCAATAATGAAGAGACACTGTGCTTAGGCTCTGAAGAACAAACCTGAAGTGTGTGTGCACGCCGGCAGCTTTATATACCTGTATGTATGGGGCATGGCCTGGTATGCAAATTCCACACGCCAATTCCATTGGCCTTTTCTGAATACATCAGAGGTGTTTGGGGCTCTCAAGGGTGACCCCTAGTGTCAGTATTTCAACACAATGTCGAAATGATGTATTTCAAAGGGAACAAAGGGAACGTAAAATCAGAGAAATAAACAAAAACCATGGCTCATATACAGTAAATACATACAAATGCCTAACATCTCTAAATTAAATATGACACGAGGTGCTTTTTTCCATTTTTGTCTACTTCCATTTTTTTTCTTCAATAGCTTCTGCAATGGTTTTTCAATGGGTCATAGTGCTATAACCAAGGGCAACTATTGACTGAGTACAGAGTGGATGTTTATAGACCTCCAAACAGTGTCCCTACCTCTGCCCACTGGTTTAATGGATAACATGGCCTGCATGGAGTTCTTGTGGCCTGTCAGACTTTTTTCCTTTTAAAAGTAAATCTTTACAGTGTTATGATGAAGTAGAGCAGTACAGAGGCCATGGAACTCAGAGATGATGGAGTCTCCATTTGCTGTTGGAGGCCATTCCAGTCCATTTGGTGAAACGATTAACTGAAGCTGATAGGCTGGACAGAATTTGTTTTGCTCTTGTTGTAAGATCATATTGTCCATTTTGACTATTTTCTGTTATGGAAGTGGTTGTGTGAACTCCTGTCAGACACAGGTGATACAGGAAAGTCAGGCAGTTAACATGGATTTTTTTTCAGAGGCAATGAACTGTAGCTCCAGACCATAATGCTCTTCTAAGTCTGCTGTGACATTTCCAGTGCTCAGACTGGTTTAGAAAAGAATTTGATTCATGCTTGGTACTTGGCAGTGAAAGCTTACATGAGCAATGATTCTCACACTTCTTTGAGACCTGTCTCTGCAAGCATTGATCGCTAAGTCATTAAATTGATCATTGACACAAAATCTCAGAGCTCTGAGAACAGAATTAGAACAGTGTCCCATTTAAATTAATTGAGTTAGTGAAGTTAATTTGTTCTCAGTTGTGATGTTTTTAGTGGTTTTACTGCTACCGACTGTGAGTGCTACCTTGTTTGCATAAAAACTCTTTTCAAATAGTAGGATTTACTTGATTTAGTCTCATAATTCTCACCCTTTGTAACTCTAAGGTCCCCTATTGCCAAATACAATTTTCAAAGATCCCCCTACAGAGCTATGCAATTTTCCCTTGTACTCTTAAGCTGAAATATAGCTGAAAATAGGTGTTTTTTTCTTCTTATAAATTCAGTCTTAATGAGCATAAGCTCCAGCTTTCAGTGTCATATGATTGTAAAACGCTAATTTGGTGCTTAAAAATATTTGTGTTTTTTGTTTTTTGCTGCTTGGTACACTAAATCGCATGCGTTAACATGTTAACACCTTGATACACTACCATTCAAAATTCTAGGGTAAGATAAATATATTAAATAAAGAATAAAATAAATAAATAAACATAATTAAACATAATCCCATTATGCGTTTTTACACATTAAACTTTCTTTAGTGTATTGCGTTTTGAGCATGAAAAGGACTGCATAGTTAAGCACAAAATCAAAGGAAGTTATTCTCTATATATCAGCAAGCACTGTTTCTGAACTCCCTGAAACGCCTTGATTGTAGTTTTCTTCTGGTCACAATATTCCTCATTTAAATAATTCCCATCCAAGGCATATGCAAAAAAGGGGGTGAGGCCTGGTTGAGTTGCATTAGTAGTATGTTGAAACTCGCAGTTATGGTAAGGGACGTGACATTTCCGAAGCACACTTGAAGAGGTTGACAAAAACACACTGTTTCAGCGGACCAATCAGAGCAAGCACACTGCACTTTTTGGAAGGAGGGGCTTCATAGAAACAATAACTAAACAGAGCATTACTGACAGACTGGGAAGGGAGGGAGGTGCTGCAACAAATGTAAAATATGTGAATATTTTATTATATATATATATATGTTTTAATAAATTGTAATAATGTAAGTTGATGCAGCCTTGGTGAGCATAAGAGACTTCTTTCCAAAACATTCAAATATCCTAAACATTCCAAACTTTAATGATTGTGTGTGTTTGTTTGTTTGTTTGTTTGTTTGTTTGTATGTATGTATGTATGTATGTATGTATATATATATATATATACACACACACATATATACAAATGTTTTAAATCAGCGTATCAACATATGAAATGGGTGTCTGAGCATATATGTTTTATTGCTGTTCATTTCTTATCTAATTTTTATTATGTTCTGCATTTTACGTCCAATTGACAAGAAGTGGTTGGAACTCAAAGAGGAACAACTTCCTCTGAAGGTGCCACATGGCGGGATTATTCCACTTAACACTCTTAAAGACTCAGACTTAAAGTCTCATTGCTCCACAATCTGCATAATGTTGTTAAGCTTTTAAGATTTATTTAGAGTGGACATTAATTCATTTTCACACCAAATTATGCTCTGCAAAGCTTCCAGACAGAAAATAAAATTAAGAAAATAATTTGTTTTTGGTCACCTCCCTAACTAAGGCCCTTCTCTCCCGATTGCTCAGTTTGGCCGGGCAGCCAGCTCTAGGAAGAGTCCTGGTGGTTCCAAACTTCTTCCATTTACAGATGATGGAGGCCACTGTGCTCATTGGGACTATCAATGCTACAGAATTTTTTTTTGTAACCTTCCCCAGATTTGTGCCTTGATACAATCCTGTCTCGGAGGTCTACAGACAATTCCTTGGACTTCATGGCTTGGTTTGTGCTCTGACATGCACTGTTAACTGTGGGACCTTATATAGACAGGTGTGTGCCTTTCCAAATCATGTCCAATCAACTGAATTTACCACAGGTGGACTCCAATCAAATTGTGTCATGGCAAAGATTTTTTCATGATTTTTTTTCTTTGTTTTTTCTTTTTAATAAATTTGCAAAGATTTCAAACAAACTTTTTTCACGTTGTCATTATGGGGTATTGTTTGTAGAAATTTGAGGAAAAAAATTAATTGAATCCATTTTGGAATAAGGCTGTAGTACTGTGAATACTTTCTGGATGCACTGTATAATTAGGGCTGTCAACATTAACTTGTTAACGCATTTATTAAAAAAAATATATTAAAAATCTATAACACATTCAATAATAATTTACTGCAAATAATGTAAATTAATTAAGCACTTGAAATTGCATCATTAACATAATTTACATCATGCAGTTAGATGATCTTGGGAGTCGTCTCTAGTTATGACTGTAACATGGTTCCCTGAGAAGGGGAACTCTACACTGTGTACACTCTACACACGCTATGGGAATGCTCCTTGTGAGCCGGTGTCTGAAGCACTTGTTACATGATTATTTTAATTGGCTACCGCAGTCAGGTGACATCACAGGCACACCAGCAGAGTATATAAGGGCGCCTAGAAAGAATATCATCAGCTTCATTTGTCTGAAGGACGACGTACAGGCATGCTGAAAGTATGGCGACGTGACACAGTGTAGAGTTCCCCTTCTCAGGGAACCATGGTTACAGTTGTTACCTGAGATGTTCCCTTTCGAAGTGGAACTCTACAATGCCCAAATCCCTGCTCACTGTCCTGTGAAATCACAGGCAAACTAAGCCGCAGCCAAAGATTTCCATAAGCACACCTAGTGACCTAAAACTAACAGACTGTGGCAATGTTTGTCGCTAAATAGCACCCATATTATATGATCTATGTGACCCAGGAGTAGAACTGACTAAGTAGATCACAGCCTCCCTGCATTTGCCATCCAAAGGGGAAGGGCCGGACCCTCAACCATAGTTCCAGAGAGACAACCTCCTCCCAGGGAGTAAATTATTTAGCATCCCATCCTAAGGACCAGGAGAGGCCTCAGAAGATAACACCATTCTCTCAACTGCCTGCACTACCCAAGAAACATGGCAATGTTCTTGGGGTGATCTGGCGAAAGAGCATTGGGGTGGAGCGCCACATCCAGCTCCACCCCTCTTGCTCTCTATTACCAATCATTACAGGGTCGTGGCTGCCCAACCTCTAGGACCGAAAAACGTTGCTGCCGAACCTCTAGGGAAGCGCTCTACCCAATGACAAGTCTCTTAGAGTACTAGTCAATGTGACGTCATCCAACTATTACCTCTCGTATCGGAGGGGCCACTGAGAGAGTGGAGCGCCATAGCAATCTCGTACCATTCTCTACCAAGTAGTTCTTGACGGCTGATGGTTGCCCATTCCTACAATTCCAACATGTGGGCCGCTAGTTGTCCCAATACTCCCAATACTCAAACCATTAGGAAAACATGCTAATAAAATCCTCCACTATGTCTGCACTTATCACCTCAGGTATAGGCTGGATTGGTGACAACTGAAGGAGTGAGACGCAGAAGCGCATCCATTTGTTTGTTTGTTTTGCATGTGCTTTGGTGTGCATAAATATATGAACTATACAGACTCCATATCATTTGGTTATTAGGTGTCCTTTGGAGTCTGAAAATTTCCTTTTTTGGAAAGACACCTACTGTATATTTACCTCGAAAAAAAGGTGTGATTAATTGCAATTAAAAAAAATTAACTTATTGACAGCCCTAATTATAATCTCTGTCTACATTTAATAGGGACTTTAAGCAACATCTGTATATTTAATGGCTATGGTGACCCAAACTATTAAACCAGGATAATTTAAGTCAGTGGTTCTTTAAATTACAATACATATATATATAAACACATTAAATGCTAACCTACTGTAAGAAGAGTTTTTACTCTTGAATGGTGAGAAGTCTAAAAACCTAGATTAGCATTCTTGCCCTGGCTTTTGCTGAAGTAGCACAGTCTGCATTTGCTGTTATTACATTAGCTGCATCATTGCACTCATCTGCCTTTGTGAGTCCTGTAGATTTTTCTATAGAGAAGCAAATCATCTCTTCATATCACTCTTTAAAAAAGGTTCCAAAAGGGTTTTTTAACAGCGATGCCATAGGAGAACCATTTTGGGTTCTAGAAAGATTATTTATTATAAAGTCCATGATGTATTTTCCTTAGACATAAGCCAAAAATAAGAAAAATACTTAATAGCCCAATATACGCATAAGCGCACATATATTGCTTTTTACAACTTAATTTCACCATAAACAAAAGCTAAACTGCTACAACACAAAAGTAGAATTTTCACATGATTGAGCAAAAAATAAAATAATTAAGTCAATTTTTTTTTTTCAGTGTACTTGAGGTGTTGTTGCAGTGGATATGTAGCAGAAATGCCTTTGTACAAACATAGAATTTAAACAATAAACTTGTGAAATAATACACAATAATAAAATTTATGCAATCTGTCACATAACGTCTACGGCAAACTATCTATTCTCCCATAGTAGATGATTACAGGATTACAGATTACAAATTACAGTATTTACTTCAGGAAGTAGCGAGTTACAGTTGCACATACTGTATGAAGTGGAGCTTTTGTTTTGCCAGGACGTTATAGACATTCCATTTGCAGCTGTTGCTTAAAGTCCCTAATGTGTCAGTAAGGTGCCCCATTCTATTTCTGATGACAACAGGACAAATGGATGTGGAAAGACATATCACTGAGGTGATCTTTTTGGAACGTTTGTTCGTAGACAGCCTTAAGGGGCCCTTCACACAAAATCGTTTATGCATATAAAAACATGAGACGCAAGGCAGTGAAATGGAAAAATTGCAAGGTCTCAAAGCTTTTTTTAAAAGTTAATAAATCCTAGTTGTGCAAGACGCTGCAAAAGACATGAAACAAGAGAGCAAAACATCTGTCTAGTGCATAGATTCATTTCAAAATTTCGATGAACTATACAGTCAATCTCAGCAGAACATGAGGGTTAAAAGTTTAAAAAATGCTTGCATTAGTAGCTTTAATTATTATTCCAGATCATGTACAACTCCAACCACAATCATCATTCCAATTCCATCTGCTATAAAGCAAAAAATGGTTGTAATTGCAAGAGCTAGACATTCAGGACTGAGTCAAACATAATCTGCTGTGATTTTGACTGCTGGGAAATCTTGTTTTAATGTCTTTATAAAGTATTCATGTTCAGTGCTGGATTCTGAATGTTTCTGGGTGATCTGTGTGACTGATTGGAGTAATAAAATACAGAAAAGGTCAAATGGAAAGCTATTCAGAGGTACCAAAAGCAAAGATGGTGGCAGAGTGATTATATATTCATTTTGGAGCTTTGAGAATATGATGGCAACCTGCATTTATCAACGTTGAGCCAATTATGGAAATGCAGAGGGGAAATTGCAGTTCTGGCTTGTCTTGTTGTGTCTGTTTCTCTGCTTTTAAAATATGCAAATAATGTTGAACATTTGAACTTTAGTTCAGCTACACTCAACACTCTGTATATTTAATTTAACAGTTTGAGCATGTTATTTTAATATTTTACAAATTTCTCAATAAAATAGGAATTCATAAACATAAACAGGAAGTTGTTTATCATATTATATACATTGTGAATTACTGTAAGCGATGGTAACTTCTTAGCATAGCATCATACGTCACTTAAAAAAAATTATAATAAAATAAAATAAAAAAAAACTCTTTTAAACCACCTGGTGCTGGATGTTTTCAGTTTTCAACATGGCTAAAATGGCTGCCTCCTGTGTCTTGCTAATGCTAATTTTGTAGTTTTTTTTTTTTCCGTATCCTAAACACACAATTAAATAATATTTTAAACATTATTACAGCTTGACAGACACGTTTTCATAATTACTGCTCGACTGCAAATGACGGAATAAAATATTCTGTATAAGTAATATCACCTTGATTTATCTTTATTGTCTTCTCAATTCATGTCAATTCAAGTTCTTTGATGACACTGTTGATAAACATTGATGAACCTGTCCACTAACGTCTGACAGAACTTTATTTAAAATGAGCTAATACAATTATTACTCGGTGTGAAAATGACGCCAAAGCTGTGGGGGTATCTGTAATTTTTTTATCTATTAATAAATATATAATTGGTTTATGTTTATTTTACTATTTGTTTACATTTTAGGATTGAATGTCTTTGCCAGGGACAAAAGAAAAACAATAAAATATATACATAAAGCACAATTGAAATATACATTTTCCATTTTTTTGACAGTGTTTTTACAATTTGTCAAGTTAAATACTGTTCACACTTAGAACAATAAATATAAAAATAACTATAACGATATTTGCTACGGATAGGTGGCTGTAGAAAGTGCACGACGAAGGACATCTACACAGTATTAATAGCAAACTCAGGTAGAACATTCACAAAACAAACAATAACCGACGAGGACTGAACCGAACAGGGAGTATAAATACACATAGTAAATGAGGACACTAAACAGGAACAGCTGGACAGAGATGAACTAATCAGACACCGTAGACACTAATGAGAACTAATACAGACATGACAGAAACAACTAAACAGAACATAATTGTGATGATATTAACATCCACACCAATGCACAATAACATTTTATTTATTATAAGCACGCACTGCTGTTGTCTGCCGCTCTTTAAAGTACAAGCTCTTTCAAACAGGAATGATTTTGATTGGTTGTCAATGTTTTTTAATGTTCATCAGCTGGAAAAAATAAAATTGTTCTGAAAGTGATTCCAATAATATAATTCCTCTGTGCTCATTATAGTTGTGGTGTGGACTATTCTTTCAACCCTTAAATGCATACCTCGGGTCTTTAGTGACCCGGGACGTCATTCACTACCCTCCTTTTTTAAAGTTAGACATCAACCTTCTTAGTATTCATTCAATTCATTATAAACAATATAACAATAAAAAAATAATACAATTATAAAAGAATGCCTGTTTTCCCATTCATTTTTTTGTAAAAAAAAATGTATAGAGTCGCTAACCACCCGTTGTGTTTAACAGTGTAAGTATATTTTTTTCTGTGCAACAATAATTGAATCTTTGATGACTGAATAAATGCAATTCACCTTTATTCCACAAGGTGGCAATGTCTGATACACAATGATGAAGTGACGTTTCACTCATTTACTGCAGAACAAGTACTGAACACAATAAAATATTATGCTGCATTCCAGTTTGTTTTTATTATGCCCTTCACTCGCTTACTTCCCTCAGTCTCGTCCACTCGGATGTGCGTCATTGCTTACGTTGCATGAGTGCCCACTACTGACCGAACCTTTGCAATGGGCTGAACTGGAACATCCTAAGCCCTTGATCACTTGGAATCCACTATGGAGTTGATTGATTGATTTATTTTTTTCCCTTACGAAATTGTTTAATGCAGCATTCTATATGTATATAGGTGCGTTTGGGTTGTAATTAAAATATCATAGTTGTTTGTGGTGGGGTAAATTAAACGCAATATGCGGTGACGTCACAATTGTGTTGCTTTGTGGTATATAAAGCTGCCTGAAGTGTACATACACTCACCTAAAGGATTATTAGGAACACCATACTAATACTGTGTTTGACCCCCTTTCGCCTTCAGAACTGCCTTAATTCTACGTGGCATTGATTCAACAAGGTGCTGAAAGCATTCTTTAGAAATGTTGGCCCATATTGATAGGATAGCATCTTGCAGTTGATGGAGATTTGTGGGATGCACATCCAGGGCACGAAACTCCCGTTCCACCACATCCCAAAGATGCTCTATTAGGTTGAGATCTGGTGACTGTGGGGGCCATTTTAGTACAGTGAACTCATTGTCATGTTCAAGAAACCAATTTGAAATGATTTGAGCTTTGTGACAGCTCTGGAAGTAGCCATCAGAGGATGGGTACATGGTGGTCATAAAGGGATGGACATGGTCAGAAACAATGCTCAGGTAGGCCGTGGCATTTAAACGATGCCCAATTGGCACTAAGGGGCCTAAAGTGTGCCAAGAAAACATCCCCCACACCATTACACCACCACCACCAGCCTGCACAGTGGTAACAAGGCATGATGGATCCATGTTCTCATTCTGTTTACGCCAAATTCTGACTCTACCATCTGAATGTCTCAACAGAAATCGAGACTCATCAGACCAGGCAACATTTTTCCAGTCTTCAACTGTCCAATTTTGGTGAGCTTGTGCAAATTGTAGCCTCTTTTTCCTATTTGTAGTGAAGATGAGTGGTACCCGGTGGGGTCTTCTGCTGTTGTAGCCCATCCGCCTCAAGGTTGTGCGTGTTGTGGCTTCACAAATGCTTTGCTGCATACCTCGGTTGTAACGAGTGGTTATTTCAGTCAAAGTTGCTCTTCTATCAGCTTGAATCAGTCGGCCCATTCTCCTCTGACCTCTAGCATCAACAAGGCATTTTCGCCCACAGGACTGCCGCATACTGGATGTTTTTGCCTTTTCACACCATTCTATGTAAACTCTAGAAATGGTTGTGCGTGAAAATCCCAGTAACTGAGCAGATTGTGAAATACTCAGACCGGCCCGTCTGGCACCAACAACCATGCCATGCTCAAAATTGCTTAAATCACCTTTCTTTCCCATTCTGATATTCAGTTTGGAGTTCAGGAGATTGTCTTGACCAGGACCACACCCCTAAATGCATTGAAGCAACTGCCATATGATTGGTTGATTAGATAATTGCATTAATGAGAAATTGAACAGGTGTTCCTAATAATTCTTTAGGTGAGTGTATGAAGTAGACTCGCTCCCTCTGTCAAAATCGAGGGAGCGAGGGTCTGTCCATATAAACTTCCCTCGTCCACTTCACGAAGTGGAACGCACTTCAAAATGGCGGCGGGGATTCCCCAGAGGGGAAGTGCTTAGGGAAGTTTGCAAGTGTGTGTCTAAAAGTGGAGTGGAACGCAGCCTTAGTGTCACTGTCACTTGATGGTGGATCTGGTGAATCTGTCAGCGATCAAAATATTGATTTTGAAGATGTTGAAAATTATAGTTTTGATGTTGAATATGATGACAGTGATGATGGTATAAAACATCTGCTTAAACTGAACCCTTCCAAGCTCCAAAAGGTAACAAACTATGCTTTATTTTATCCATCTGTAATTGTTACTCTAATATCAGGAGAGTTTTATATTATAGGTAGAGAGCCATCCGTGTTAGATATAGATCCGGGTCACTAAAGACCTGATTATGTAATAATGATTGGCGAAACATTTATGCATTTAATTTAGAAGTATTTTTAAACTACATTTATCGCCCTTGGTGTGAACGGGCCTTTATATTCCAGATTATATAGGGCTTCCTTAAAAACAACTTAACTTTATTAGGGACTTTATTAACATCTCACAGAATAATTTATTTTTAAAATATAATCTCTAAAAGTGAGGAAATATACATTAAAAAAAGACTGAGCCTAGAATAGTGTTCCAATATGTGAAGAACTTTACAGGGAAGTCATGTGTCTCTACTGGAGCTTTTATTCTGGGTATGTTCTCTTTGAAACTAACACAAGGTGTTTGAATGCGTGTGAATGAGTTCAGAAATCCTCCGGTGAGCAAAACCATCTGCTCTGTGTCACCCTTGCAAGACCTTTACCCATCTCTCCATCCCAGAATAGTAAATGTCACCCTCCTGCTTGAGGGATGCAATGATTCTCCACGAATGACAATGAGAGATCTCACCTCGCTAACATTCTTAATGTGTGGGGAGGTACCAGACTCAACTCTGATATATTGAGATGACATTTTGCAAAGATTTACTTTTGATTGGACGCACTCACTCTTTATAATGCGGAACTGCAGAATGAATGCTTCGCAGTGAACGACTGAGGTTTCTCATTTGCTTTCCCCATCTGTGACTCTGAATAATCCAGCAGATTTGACACATTGTCTGTCATCACAGGAGAAGCTGTTAAAAGCGTTCCCTCCTCAGGAGTGATGTTCTTTTAAGAACAGACGGCAGCTGTACTCGGGTGAGAGAAATGTATAGAACACCTCATGGCAAATCAATGTGTATTTGACCTCCTCATCCACATTCTAAACATTTATCACCGTGTTGGGTTTGAATATCTGTTAATATGACACTTTAGTTTTTACCTAGCCTGGGTGTGTAAGTTTATAAAAAAATTTAAAAAAAATTATTAAAACTAAATTAAAACTAAATCCATAAAATGATCCCATGATGGGAACCCCTAAAAATTTCTATATGTGAAGGTTCTGTCAGGTTTTATATAGAACTTTTTCTTCAAAGAGTGTTTCCATTTTATTCACAATTATGAGGGGGGGAAAAACAATTGCAAGGTATAGGGCCAACGCAAGTGTTTTTTGCTAGTTTCAGCCCAACGCAGTTATCATTTTCACGTCCTGCGCCACATTGTTTAAATAGCTAATTTATGCATTTGCGCCCATTTGTATGCCCATGGGTGTGCTGGGTGTTCAGGCGCATTTTTGGCATGTTGCTATTTTGAAGCAACTGAAATAGATTGCACCACTGACCAACAAAAACCTAGTCTAAAGTCAATAGTGCAGTATTTTGTGTTATTTAAAGGGCGTGTTTGATATATGCGCCTATCGGCAGGTCCACAATCAGTGTAAACTTTCGTTATTACACACACAGGGACGCGCAGCAACACACAAACATTTTTAAATATTAAAAATAAAAGGATTCCTCTCTGGAGAAGTGTTCAGTCTTTCCTCTAGCAAATTCCGCCATGTAAATAGCAAATCTGCCATGGCGCGAGCGCAACTGGCTTTTAAAGGGAATGGGAGATGAGACTCTGATTGATTTATTCCACGTAACGCCCAAAACACACCCATTACTCATTAAGAGAATAGGGAAAACCCTTTTAGATCATGCGCCGGGCACGGCGACCATTTTTCCAGTCATTAAACTAGCAAAAGTGGATTTGGACATGCCCTAAGTGCACTTGCTCCGTGCACTTTAGACCATGCGCTTAGACCGTTAAAATAGGGCCCGTAAAGCACAATTATGAAAAATGGTCACACTTGTAAAATAATTAAACCATTTTGAGATATAAAGTTGCAATTATGATAAATAGCCCAAATTATTGAAATTTTTATGATTGCGAGATATAAAGTCACAATTATAAGACATACAATTGTGAGAGAAAAAGGCATCCATCCTTATATCCATCCATCCACCCATCCACCTATCCATCCACTTTTAGTCGGTAACGGATTTTCACAATGTTGTTCTTGGATTCTTGACAAGCTAAAAACAGCAGTAGTCTGCTTGTATTACTGTTCATGCCATCATTTATCAGGGTGAGCCAAGTTGCTGAATACTGAATAGCCAATGATGTGTAAATGTAAGCAGTCTTTATTTAAAATGATTTCCTAAATTATGGTAATTCATGAATGTTAATTCAAGAGTCTTTTGCAATGGTGCCAACCAATCTGAAACGCAGCGATTGTTGGCACAGGTTGTTGGTTTGGTTGGCAAAGTGTTAAAAGGCTTATGAGGGAAGCAACACACAGAGAAAAAGAAAACATTTAAAATCAAATTAACACCAGTCAACACATACTTGTCTTATATAATTGTTTGTATTTACTTTTAATATTTTTTTAAATGACAATGCTACTCTAGTGTCTCTATAGAAGAAAAAAAGACCAAATTCCTCTTGTATCATTGATGGTGATTTAGTAGCACTGTAGTATTAAACTAGTTAGATACATTTGTAGAACATTGAGTTACAGTTTATTGGATAGTGGACTTCATTTGACTGCTCATAAGACAGGATTAATGAAATATTGTCACAGCTTTGTGGCTTGTAAATATATATACAATTTGAGTTTGTGTGGCAGCACATTTTCTGCGCCAGTAAAACTAACCAATCACAATTTATTTTCATCATGCTTGTCTTTACAAAACTTTCTTTCTTTATTTCATTCCCATCACATCTCAAATTAGGTACTTTGTTTAATATCATTCTGTGGTGTAAATGACATGGGACGATAGTTGGCACAATTTTCATTGTTAAATAGTTGGAGCAAATGTTAAAATAACTCATCTGTGCAAATGAAAGCTGAAGTACTTTACAGACATATTCAATGTCACAAATTATTTCCTAAATTATGTTAATTCATGACTAAAGTGTCTTTTGCGATTGTGCCAACCATCCCCAGCACAGGGATTGTTGGCACTGTCGTTGATTTGGTTGGCACAATGTTGAAAGTCTTAAGAGGGAAGTGGAACAAACAAATATATATATATATATATATATATATATATATATATATATATATGTGTGTCAAGGGGCGAAGGAGGATAAAGACAGAATTCAGGTTTAAACGACAACGTTTAATCATAGGGAGATGCAGAAAGTAACAGTCGTTGTGACTAGCACATATAAACAATAACTGACGATGAATTGAACAGAACAAGGAGTATAAATACACAGAGTGAAGGAGGGAACTAAACAGGCACAGGTGGAAGACAACTAATCAGGGCTAAACGAACACAGGTGCAGACAGAGCATAACTGTTACATTACTGGCTGATGACAGAGTTCTGGAGTTTGCAAAGAGGCAGAGGCTTAGGTGGAGGGCGTGGCACTGGGGACGGACTGAACCCTGGGGGTGCTGGCACTAGGGGCCATGGTGGTGCAGACAAAGGGAGGAGTCCGGGCGGAGCCCGAACTGACAGGTAGAGTGACACCCGGGCAATAACCGACGGCGCCGGAACCATGGATGATCGAGGAACCTTCCGAACTGAGTGACCGACGGACCGTGGCGACATTGCGGCACTGGAGGACGGGAGCGGAGCCGAGCCGCTGACCCGCGTGACTGAGGCTGCGACACTAGGACGGATGACTGGGGTGACGCTGTGGTGAGGGAGACCGACGGGGAGGTCGGAGAAAGGGAGGAGTCCGTGGCTGTAACTGGGCGTCGACCGCCGAAGGTAGACTTGGAGTGTCGATCGAGCCCAGCGGAGCCTCCGGGCAGACGGACTGCGGAATCGGTGGAGTGGAGGGTCGAGGAGCGAGTGAGGGGCTGACAGGTCGAGGTGGAGCTGTGGGTCTTTAGGCCCGAGATGAAGCCTGGGACTCGGCCTCTAGCCAAGCTGGTGGCAGAGAAGCCCACGGCGCGGATGGAGAGCCGCACGGAGTGAGCGGCGGTGGCAGAGCGGAGGAGCTTAATGACGCCAGTGGTGCCAACAGATCCAAGGGTCTGGCTGCAACCAGTGCTGGAGACGGGATAAGGAGAGACGGGGATACAGACGGAAGACTTCCGGACTGAACCGGCGAAGAAGAAGACAATGATGAAAGGGTGGGGACTTGGGTGGGGAAATGATCTGTGGACCATAGATCTATCAGGTCGATGTCCACTCCTGGCTCTGCGGTGGACTGCACCGCCTGCATTGACTCCCACTCCGGTTCGGCGATTACCTCGGCTGGCGCCTCAGGCTCACCAGCTGAGAAGGAGAGGACGCCATCTCGGAGCATCCAGGCGAGGTACTCCAGGTAAGGTCTGCTCTCCGGGCAGAGAAGGAGGTGCAGTGCGAGTGAGTCCATCTTCTTTTCAGTTATTCTGTCACAGGGTGAAGGAGGATGAAGAGGGAATTCAGGTTTAAACGACAACGTTTAATCATAGGGAGATGCAGAAAGTAACAGTCGTTGTAACTAGCACATATAAACAATAACTGACGACGAAAAGTAATTATTTTAAACCAGAATAACACACATCTGTCAAGTATAATTGTTTTTATAATTAAAATTATTAATTTACGATATAATAATTTTAATAATTGCACAATATTTTATCATTTGTTATCATTTACAAAAACTGAGACTTTTTTCCTCCTTTAGTCTTGTGTGTGTCTGCCAATGTTTTATGATCATTATTATATTGTCATATTGCCAACCAACCACAAACTCATTTTGCCAATCATCATTTTTCATAAATTGTTTTATTTAAAGGTGCACTAAGTAACTTTTTTTGTTAAAAATGAACATAATTTAAATAATGAGTCAAAACACCATCAATCCTTCTTCCAAAACATGTTTTTGTCTTACCCTGATACACTATGGTAAGCAGCCTATAATAATTGTTTATATTTTAGACCTGTCAGGATGGTTTTTACAGGATATTGCATACATACTTCACTTGCCCATGGGTGTTTCGTCAAATCTGTAAATAGAGAAAAGTTGATCCGGCTACTTTGATGTATTTATGGTGTGGGAGTAGCATATGTTGTCACACTGAGGGGGAAATGTTGACATGGAGCTGCTAAATCTCCAACCTCACCCGAACATCACCCTTTTTATACAAACGCCGAACAGAAGAGAGTCTGCTGGCAAAAAAAAGAATGTGACAGAGCTCGTAATAAAATGAGAATCAAGATTGGCTTGGCTTTCGGAGATAACAAGAACTGAGGGTTTTGAAATCTTGTAAAAGTGACACAGAGATGGTTTTTATTACTCAACCGGTGAGTAAGGTATTTTACTGAACATATAAATCACCATGTGCATCTCTCTAACAGAGTTCATTGTAAAGCATTATCTATTGTGAAGGGTAATTTCATAGTGGTTGTTGTTGTGCTGTGCTGGAATTAAATTTCGAGGAAGTACCATGTCTATTAATGGGTATAGTTACAGTAACACCATCAGCTAGTCAGCTTGAGATCCTTTCTATCTAAACTTGTTATATCTATTAAGCCTAGTAGTGAATGTTTTATGAGCAGTAGGATAACCATATTAATCTGCACAGTCATGCAGAGCCTCAAGCCAAAACAATGCTCTTCCGCAAAATTAACAGTTTTTTTTTTTTTTTTACAGTGTACCTTTAATATAAAGAATGTTGGTCCAAATTTTGTACTCACAAAAATTGTCCTCATATGACAGGTTTTAATATTTGAATGTGTTGATAATATCAATAAGTATGAGCCTTGTAATAGACACATCTTAAACGTGTGAAGGTTAAACAAGGTGTAGTTAAGGTCAGGTAAAGTATTGTAAAAACAGGGTGCAAAAGGTGGACACAGCACCGCATCTTTGCTGAAACTTCTCGCTGTTATCTAATTTTCCAGCTATATGTTCACTTTCATGAAATGGCCAGTTTTCATCAAGTGTAAAGATGCTTAGAAGAACTTAATGTGTTCTCAAGGTGTGTCTGGTAACAATGGTACAACTATCCCTTGCTAGTAGATTCTTTTACTACATCATCTGGACTCCAAAAGCATCTTTTTCCATTGGCAGTCATTTAAAATTAGCCCCTGATATTTCTCTATACTGTGGTGCCCTGGTTTGTTTTCTGAGGGCTCAAGCATTATACACTATTACCAAAAGTAAAATCCATAGGGTTTAATATGGAGTTGGCCCACCCTTTGCAGCTATAACAGCTTCAGCTCTTCTGGGAAGGCTTTCCACAAGGTTTAGGAGTGTGTTTATGGGAATTTTTGACAATTCTTTTGGAATCGCATTTGTGAGATCAGGCACTGATGTTGGACGAGAAGGCCTGGCTCGCAGTCTCCGCTCTAATTCATCCCAAAGGTGTTCTATCGGGTTGAGGTCAGGAATCTGTGCAGGCCAGTCAAGTTCCTCCACACCAAACTCACTCATCCATGTCTTTATGGACTTTGCTTTGCGCACTGGTGTGCAGTCATGTTGGAACAGAAAGAGGCCATCCCCAAACTGTTCCCACAATGTTGTGAGGATGAAATTGGTATGCTGAAGCATTGAGAGTTCTTTTCACTGGAACTAAGCAGTCAAACCCAACCCTTGAAAAACAACGCTCTGTGATTTTACGCGGCCTACAACTTCGAGGAAGTACCATGCCTATTAATGGGTATAGTTACAGTAACACCATCAGCTAGTCAGCTTGAGATCCTTTCCGTCTAAACTTGTTATATCTATTAAGCCTAGTAGTGAATGTTTTATGAGCAGTAGGATAACCATATTAATCTGCACAGTCATGCAGAGCCTCAAGCCAAAACAATGCTCTTCTGCAAAATTAACAGTTTTTTTTTTTTTAACAGTGTACCTTTAATATAAAAAATGTTGGTCTAAATTTTGTACTCACAAAAATTGTCCTCATATGACAGGTTTTAATATTTGAATGTGTTGATAATATCAATAAGTATGAGCCTTGTAATAGACACATCTTAAACGTGTGAAGGTTAAACAAGGTGTAGTTAAGGTCAGGTAAAGTGTTGTAAAAACAGGGTGCAAATGGTGGACACAGCACCACATCTTTGCTGAAACTTCTCGCTGTTATCTAATTTTCCAGCTATATGTTCACTTTCATGAAATGGCCAGTTTTCATCAAGTGTAAAGATGCTTAGAAGAACAATGTCTCTTGCCAGCAACACAACATATGTCGGCAGGCTCTACAAAATCTCTTTGATGCCATTTATGGCCAAAGATGAAAGATCTGTGCTTTCATCTCCTTTCTTTTTGTATTCGCTGTTTAAATGAAAGCTCTTGCGTTTGCCACATTTGCAGAAGTCTGACATGAGAGTAAAATCAAGAAACCCTGCACCCATTTTACCAAGGCACACTGAGTAAATGTTTGATTGGCTGAGACTGCTTTGCATTTCAAAGTCATTGTTCACTATAAAGCTCTCCTGTCTACCTTTGAGTTACCTGGCGCTAATGGCTATTTACCATCCAGAGGAGAAACTTAAATGTTGTCTTTTTTAAATACAACTCTGATAAAGCTAAATTAGATGCACTAAGACTACATATTGTTCTTTTTGTTTTACATTAATAAAAACAGCATTAAAAGAGGACTGTGAATGTATTCATGTATGCATGTTTACATTAAGTTTGTGCACAGTGCATGCTACACAACTTGCTGCACAACTTCTCGTCCGGGTCCTTGTCATTTCTGGGCTGGACTATTGCAATGCTCCCCTGGCTGGACTGTCATTGTGTGCAATCAAACATCTACAATACGATCCAGAATGCAGCAGCAAGACTGGTCTTCAATGAGCACAAAAGAGCCCACGTCACACCTCTGTTATCGCTCACTGGCTACTAGTTACGGCTTGCATCAAGATAAAGACATTGATGCTTGCATATAGAACAGCCACGGGCTCTGCACCCTCCTACCTCCACCTGCTCTTATGAGTCTACATCCCAATGCAGAAGCCTGAGATCGGTAAGTGAGCGACCATCACAGAGAGGAACAAAATCTCTTTCCAGAACATTTCGTTCACTGTTCCTTGCTGGTGAATGATCTTCCCAACCCTATCTGGAACGCAGAATCCCTGACAACATAAAAAAAACAAAAATACTCATCTCTTCTATCAGCACGTAACTGCATCCTGCTGAAAAAGGAAAAATAAATAAATAATAATAAAAAAAAATTCTTTCACTTTTCCTTAATCTCTTCCTGTTAGCTTGTACTATTCTAAATGGTGTCTGAAACTTTGTATCACCTGCAATTTTTGTGTTTATTGCCTCTTCATGATGAATCGCTTGTTGTATTCCTTGTAATCCTCATTTGGATAAAAGTGCCTGTTAAATGATTTCATGTAAATGTGTGGCTCTGTTTCAAAATCTAGTGAGATGCCTTGTTGCCATCTAAAGGTGCAGACACATTTACCATTGTTCAGTTAATTTTTGTAGACAAAATCCAGCCATTTTACAATTTTAATACACACAATCGCGAAACTTGATCAAAATGAAATGCTTTTTTTTTTTGTTAATCCTTTCACCTCTTCCACTATCTCACTCTTTTTCTCATCTTTTTCCCCATTCTCATTTTTTTTTTGTCCTTCATCCTCTGACTCCTTTAATCAAGGTGTGTCTGGTAACAATGGTACAACTACCCCTTGCTAGTAGATTCTTTTACTACATCATCTGGACTCCAAAAGCATCTTTTTCCATTGGCAGTCATTTAAAATTAGCCCCTGATATTTCTCTATACTGTGGTGCCCTGGTTTGTTTTCTGAGGGCTCAAGCATTATACACTATTACCAAAAGTTTTGGGACGTCTGCCTTTACATGCACATGAACTTTAATGGCATCCTATTTTTAATCCATAGGGTTTAATATGGAGTTGGCCCACCCTTTGCAGCTTCAGCTCTTCTGGGAAGGCTTTCCACAAGGTTTAGGAGTGTGTTTATGGGAATTTTTGACCATTCTTTTAGAAGCACATTTGTGAGGTCAGGCACTGATGTTGGACGAAAAGGCCTGGCTCGCAGTCTCCGCTCTAATTCATCTCAAAGGTGTTCTATCGGGTTGAGGTCAGGAATCTGTGCAGGCCAGTCAACTTCCTCCACACCAAACTCACTCATCCATGTCTTTATGGACTTTGCTTTGTGCACTGGTGTGCAGTCATGTTGGCCATCCCCAAACTGTTCCCACAATGTTGTGAGGATGAAATTGGTATGCTGAAGCATTAAGAGTTCTTTTCACTGGAACTAAGCGGCCAAGCCCAACCCTTGAAAAACAACCCCACACCATAACCCCCCCACACCAAACTTTACACTTGGCACAATGCAAGTGCCGTTCTCCTAGCAACCGCCTAACCAAAATTCGTCCATCGGATTGCCAGACAGAAAAGCGTGATTCGTCACTCCAGAGAACACGTCTTCACTGCTCTAGAGTTCAGTGGCAGCATGCTTTACACTACTGCATCCAACGCTTTGCATTGAACTTGGTGATGTAAGGCTTGGATGCAGCTGCTCAGCCATGGAAACCCATTCCATGAAGCTCTCTATGCACTGTTCTTGAGCTAATCTGAAGGCAACACTAAGTTTGGAGGTCTGTAGCTATTGACTCTGCAGAAATTTGACCCCGCTCTGTGATTTTACGCAGCCTACAACTCCGTGGCTGAGTTACTGTTGTTCCCAATTGCTTCCACTTTGTTTTAATACCACTAACAGTTGACCGTGGAATATTTAGTAGTGAGGAAATTTCACGAATGGACTTATTGCAAAGGTGGCAACCTATCAGGTACCACGCTTGAATTCTTCTGAGAGCGACCCATTCTTTCACAAATGTTTGTAGAAGCAGTCTGCATGCCTAGGTGCTTGATTTTATACATATGTGGCCATGGAAGTGATTGGAACACCTGAATTCAATGATTTGGAGGGGTGTCACAATACTTTGGCAATATAATGTACTTTTACTTGTCTGCTGCTGCTTTCAATGTCTGTTATAGATAGTTAAACACAATCTGATGAAAATTTGTAAGCATTTTATGAATTGGCAAATTTATTTGAATTCATCAATGTTGTAGTACTTGAGACCTGACACCTATCATGTGGCTAGACCAGAGCACATCACATGACAACAACAGGAAACCAGGCCCCCCAAAGGAAAGCATATTTACACTCTCTGAATCTCACACTCACAAATTACTCAAAATACTCAAATTACTCAAAATACTCAAATTACTTAAAATACTCCGGTCTCTGTCTTAACTTGGACTCTGCCGTGAAACCAGGATTAATTCACCTCAAAGTAAAGCGTATTTACACTGAATTGTTCAGACCTGCAGGTTCAGTCTTGAACCTTTCTAGTCTCTGTCTTAATTCTGGCTCATCCTACTCCGGTTTTAGTCTAGAATTGGACTCAACCTATTCAGCTTTCGGCCTGGACTTGGAATAAAATGATCTGGTTTTGACTGTAAAACCGGAATTTCTACAACCTGCTCAGACAACCCTGAGGGTTTAGATTTGTTGCAAACATACATACAAAATTGCAAACGAAGTGTTTGAGACTTTTGGACCTATCAGCCAAAATCATTGTTGCAGTATCATTGTCGCATTGCATTCACAGCTCATATGATTTTCTTAGATTTTTTTGTCAAATTATGGTTATTTCAAATCATCTACTTCTTGAAGGTCCTGTACCAGCCAGGCATCATTAAAATTAATGGGAATGCTATCAAACCGTTTTCTCCAGGTATTTTCTCTCCACTCTTTCAATGTTGCTGTAAAAACAGAGCAATAGCAAACTTGTGGGGGTAGGAGTCTTGACACACACAATAAAACCATTCAGAATGGAGACTGAGAGACCCCGTGCAGGACTAAAATGTTTTACTAAATTTAGCATTACTTTCTCATTCCTTTTTTCTCTCTTTCCCTCCTACACAGCTCAGAAGTGCTACTACACAGTTCCTCCAGCGCTTGTCAGACTACACCTACCACAGAAACACAATTATTACAGCCCACCCTGCCTGAACAAACCCCTGTCATTGATTTATCTTCACCCACCAGTCTCTCTAAATGAAGTTATTACTTCGGGGAGAGTTGTTCAACGTCATGTCGCCCCAAGATTCCCTGTTTGACATGCTTGAATTTGTTCATCTCATTTTAGGAGTTTTCTATATTTTTTCGCACACTCATCCCACATTCATCCTCACAGAATTGTCTGTTTTTGAAGACAAAAGGACAAGATCTGTGGTGTATTCTGCGGCAAGCCCCTGGGTGTTCCCTCCCATAAAACGCTGAAGCAAACAAAAAAAATAAATAAACAAACCAAAAACAAAAGTGTTTTATGTGCAGGGGAGCACAGGGATGTCAGCACAATCTTAATTGAAAAGCAATAAACAGAGACACCAACTTTGGATTCAGTGTGTGATCTAAAGGATTCTCCAGCAAATACTCAAGACACCAAATACTCAAGACACAAGAAAAAAACATGCATAAAGTGCAGTCTGGACTCTACAGTGTACTCTACAATTAGCTACAATATAAGCCATGATGTGCTATTTTTTACTTAAATTAGTGCTCATCATTAAAAGTATGTGGTTTAAAGTCACTATGAGATCAAATTTGACAAATCTTATTTTTTATGGAATTTTGCAGTAGCCTCAAAATCTATAATCAAAATAACTTTGCAACCCTTTGCAACGTCATCTCTTCTCTGAGCGGGACGACCTGTCATTTACATGAAATCACAGCAATAGCAATCCACAACTATCCAACTATCCAATCAATTCCCCATGGACAAATCAATTCAATGTTTACCTCACACTTTGTGGACATAAGTTTAAATGTGTAAAGATGCAGCCCTGATGTTCACATTATAATAATTAGGGATGTCCCGAGCCGATTTCATGGATCGAGATAGGGATCGGACTAATTAAGCATTTTTTTAACTGATCAGTATCCGCTATCTTAAGCCTGATCCTTTATTTTATGTCATCTGTCATGCCGGTGACGTGCAGTAAGTGGCGGTATGCACCTTCAAGTGGGTTTGCCAACCGGCAAAGGAAAAGAAAGGAAAAGAAGAAGCCCAAATGTGCGTGTGTGACGCATGTTATCATTCACCAAACCAGTTCAGCGGAAATCCCGCCCTGCAACCGATTCAAAAGATTTTATTGGTCATGTCAATCACATTATTGATTGCCTACACCAAACACTGATCCCTAAACCTATCCGTCACTGTAACCTTAACCAATGAAATTAGCTGCAGGGTGGGATTTTTACTGAACTGGTTTGGGGGAAAAAATCACACATGTGTGATGCACGAAAACCAATGAGGTCTGTTCTAGCAGCGCTAGAGATCAGATCGGGGGCTTAAAAAACCTGATTAGGACATCCCTAAATATTAGAATTTTAATTTCTACAATTGACTGTATTTAATTTATGGGTCATCTCAAATTGGATACATGCTTTAAACAGTGTCTATTTACACTAATTGCAAATGGACACTGTGATTTTGTCAAGTAAGACATGTTCCGGGTTCAACATATTATGTTGATCCTGGAACAACATTCCTGTCTGAAAATTTAGTCCTTACCCTGTTCCTACCCCTAAACCTAGCCCTACCCATAAATTGTCCCTAAAATCAGAGGGAAATAATAGGTGAATAACACTGATATAGAAGCACCTAACCATGGTTGTAAGCCTAAACTTGTCATACATTGTAAACTTGTCTCTCTCAAAACTGATTGGCTGATTGGAATGTTGTTCCAGGAACATGTTGTACTTGATGAAATCACATTCACCAAGTGCAAATAGCCCACCTTATTGGTTGGGCCAGACAAAATTTCAAAAGAAGCATGTCTAATAACCAACCCGATCTCACAGCAATTTGTACGTATTTTACAAGGTGGCTAATTCGTACAAATTTGTACGACCTTACTTGTATGAATTTGTAAGATTTTTGCTAAATCGTACTTATTTTACGAGTTGCCCAATTCGTATAAATTTGTTTGAATAACCTCCCCCTAACCCCGCCCCTAAACCTACATGTCACTGGGTTTTAGACAAATCGTGCACATTCGTACAATTGAGGTCGTACACATTCGTACTAATTAGCAACCTCATAAAATACATACAAATTGATCGTGAGATAGTGTTGTAATAACAGGAGCAGAGAATAGGGCAGGAGGCAATAATTTTTAAAGCAATTGACAATCGCGTTCGAAACCGTTTTTTTTCGAACATATTCTTCTCCCTTTTCCCATTGCATATCAGTTTTGAACGGCATTTATTTTAAATAAAAATTAAGAAAATATACATTTTTATGATGTCAGGGGTTATAGTGAATCCAAAGATGATGCTTGACGCAGGATGAACAATTATATAACTTTTAATAAACGTAACACAAGACCAAGAACTAAGGAAGATAGAAGGCTTAAATGCACAGGAACAAACTTAACATTAAATGTAAAATAATGTATTAAATAAAATATATTAAAATAAAATAATTTTAATCAAAAGTGTTACCTTAATTTACTATAGTTGATATTGTTTTGTTGTAAATATTTTTTTTTTCTTTTCAAATATATATTTTCAAATATTCAAATATCAGAAAATATTCAAAAAGTCAAATGGTTAAAGGTGCAGTATGTAATATTGACAGCTATTGGTTGAAATGGGTACTGCAGTCCAAATTCAAAATTATGGAGAGAGTTGTTTCTCCCTCCCCCTCCTCCTCAGACTTGACGCTCACGTTGATTTATCCATGTTTTAATATGCCTCTGGACATAGAGCTTTTTAGATGGATGTCAAGGCTTTTTAGTTTGGATAGAATCTGCAATCTCTGACCCATTTCGTTTGCTGGCATCCATGGCTGCAATGTGCTATGTTTTCCGTCACCGGGCAACCGGGGATGTCAAAATACTATTGGATAAATTGGCAGTGGGCAGATCATAGAGACCAAAACAAAAACAGACATTCTGACATGGAACACACATTTCAAAGTAGATTAACTGGTTGTAGCTTTGTTTTTGTTTAGTTTTTTCCAGAGAAATGTGTATGTGAACGTAGCATGCTTCCTAAATCACTGCAAACATGGTAACACTTTAGAATACTGATCCATCATTAATGAATAACTACACAGGAACAAATAAGTAATGTATTATTAACACTCTAGTAACTACTATTAACTAACAAGAAACTCTGATTAATAAATTAGTAAGTAATAACGCTCAGTTGAATGTGGTAGTTCACAATTAGCTAATTAATAACTACTATTTTGTTCATAACTCCCAGAGGACTATAAGAACTACTATATATACAGGTTCATAATTAATATGAATAATGCATAATGTATAATTAATTCTAAAGTGAAGGTAATGGTAACCCACTAGTAATGACTCAAGTTTTACTACATTCTTCTAAAGGAACTACAAATTATTTGGATCAGTATTCTAAAGTGTAAAACATGATAGCTCTGTAGTAATTACTGAAGTCATTGTAAACTTTTGAGGTTTTTGTAAGGTTTTGGATATTAACACTTAAGTAATTACTAATGGGTTATCATGATCTTCACTTTAGAATACTGATCCAAATAATTAGTAGTTCCTTCTGAAGGATTTAATAACACTTGAGTTATTACTAGTGGGTTACTATGATCTTCACTGAAAAACATAGTAGTTACTGATTAGCTAATAGTGAACTACCACATTCGACTAAGCACTATTACTTACTAATTTAATAATCAGAGTTTCTTGTTAGTTAATAGTAGTTACTAGAGTGTTAATAATGCATTACTCATTTGTTCCTGTGTAGTTATTAATTAATGATGGATCAGTATTCTAAAGTGTTACCGCAAACATAATATGGTATTTTTTTGTGCTTTAGTACAGTCAAAACAATTACATATAGCACATTTAAGTGTAGTGTTCCTGTTGAACCCGTTCAGTTCTCTCTTTGTGAATGTACATTTGTATTATAAGATCACACTAAGAAAGTAATATTGGGAAAATAGTGGATAGCTTGCTTATTAATTGAAGCTTGAAGTCTTGTTTTGTAACAGCTTGTTCCTGAACTAACCACAGCCTCCTCTCATCACCGTTAGTGAACGGTAATCACCTAAATAACACCCTTCAACATCCCCACATAATAGTCACATAAAGCACTAACGTGTCTCTTCTATATTTATGTTTCCCAAAAAAATAAAAAAACAAAAACAAAAACAAATAAAAACTCATACAATAGGCTTACAGTTTACTTTCTAACACAAATATTCCCGTAGTCACACACAAAGCTTGGCACTGTTTCTATCCAAATAAATTCAAATTATTTAGTGAAAACTATATTTATATTGCAAATATGATTTCTGAAGAGCAGTCCTGGGACATCTTCAGCACGGCAAAGCAACGCAGCATTTCGTTCTGTTTTATCAGGGAACAGGGTTACAGTCAAGTAACCCAGACCATTCTCTTTCAAAAGCTACACTCAATGCTGTGCTGTTTAGGTCTAATGGGAACAAGTACGGTTGTGTAGGTGTGCTAGAAGAAAGAAGAACGCAAGAAGGCCCTAGACATTAGCTTGTGATGTCGACTCAAGGACATGAGAGCCCGGAGTGGCTTGAGCATCCAAACTATAAAACTTTATGAATGTGTGCGGAGAGGACCATCACAAACAAGTTGTAAGGGGGCACCCCTTGCTAAAGCAGTGCAGGAGGCAACCCCCCTGGTGGAGTGAGCCCTTAAGCCCTTTTGCCGAAGCTTGGCCGTGCGCCTCATAGGCAAGAGCGATAGCATCCCTGACCCAATGTGACATGGTCTGTTTGGTGGTGGCCACCCCTCTATTATGGCCCCCATAACAAACAATCAGTTGCTCTGACTTACGCCACTGGCTAGTGCGGTGGACGTAGGCCTAAAGAGCACAAACTGGACACAGTCTATGAAGTTTCTCCTGATCCGACGTTGAGAACGGCGGAGGGCAGAAGGGCTCAAGAGTGACAGGATGTACAGTCGAGAAAAGAACCTTAGGCAGGTAATCAGGATGAGGATGCAAAATCACTTTCACCATTCCTGGGGCAAAGTCTAAGCAGGATGGCGATATCGACAGAGCCTGCATGTCCCCGATTCTCTTTAAGGAAGTTATAGCCATAAGGAAAACCATCTTTAGGGTCAGAAGTTTTTCAGACGCTGACTCTATAGGTTCAAAGCGGGTCTCAACCAGACCCTCGAGGACTATAGCTAGCCTGACTTTGCTCAGGGTATGCTGAATATGCTGAATGGTCTTGGTTCGAGCGGGAAACAATTGTGCCCGCATTGTGACCGAATCCCAAACAATCCCTAGATAAGTCGTTCTCTGGGCAGAAACACTTTTCTTGGTATTGAGTCTCAACCCTAGAGAAACTAGATGAGCTAACACGGTGTCTCTGTGTTGAAGCGCCATCTCTCACGATTGTGTTAGTATTAACCAATCGTCTATGTAATTCAAAATGTTAATGCCTCGGAATCGTAATGGAGCCAGTGCTGCATCCATGCATTTTGTATACATGCGGGGTGACAAGGCTAGGCTGAATGGAAGAACCCGAAATTGGTAAGCTTCGCCCCCAAAAGTGAACGTCAGGAACTTACTGTGTTTTGGCAATATTTATATGTGAAAACATGTGTCCTTCAGATCGATCGTGACGAACCAATCGTGATGTTGAATTTGTGACACGACCGTCTTTACGGTTAACATCTTGAACTTGAGCACTTTAACTGTACGGTTTAAGCCTCGAAGATCTGATGCGAAGATTGGATGCAACCCCCCACCCTTCTTGGGAACCAGGAAGTATCTGCTGTAATAACCCAACTCTCACTCCAGAAGAGGAACATGATCTATGTCTTCTTTGTTGAGTAGAGCTTGTTGCTCTCGTGACAGTATGTACACCAGCTCCAGCTTCACGGAAGTGGAGATCACGCCATTGAAATGCGGAGGACGACAAATAAATTAGATTCTGTATCCTAATTTTACTGTGCTTAACACCCATGCAGAAACGCCTGGCAGAAGTTTCCATGCTGCCAGACTCTCTGAGAGTGGTAACAATTTTGACACTTCCTGTTGAGGGGATGTTAGATGTTCTATGTCCTGGATGATAGCAGGATTTAGACACAGAATGTCTAACATTTCGCTGGAGTGGGTTTGTGAGGGTAGTGGGAAGGGGCGAGCAAATGTTTGACGCGCCCCGTCCCGCGGGGAGCTACCCCCACCAGACTGGGCACAAGACCATAAGGACTTCTTTTTATTAATAAGGTCCACCCTGGGAGTTTGTTGAGTGTGACGAGCCGGCCCCCATTCTTTTCGAGGGCGAGACCGACTCGCCACACTCTGCTTTTTCACCTCCCTTTCTCTTGAAGGACCAGGGAGAGGTTGGGTGACCGATGGCCCCTCCCCTCTCGGCGAGGAAGGAACTGTACAAAAACTTCCTCATGCTTTTTAACTTCTATGAACCTGGAGACTACAGTGTTTACAGAGTCGCCAAACAGGCCAGAGGGAGAAACCGGGGAATCAATGAGAAAAACACAGTCTTTATCTTTTATCCCCGTCAATCGTAATGTCCTTTAAGAGGTCAGCCTGGTACGCCTGTAACACTGTTATGGTGTGCAACGCATCACCAGCCTGACCTGCAGCTTGATAAGCTTTTCCCACGATAGCCGAAGTTGTTCTACACGGCTTCAGAGGGAGGGTAGGTCTTTCAAGTAAAGATGCAGACCCAGGCGAGAGATAGCTCACGAGGGTCTCTTCAACCTGAGACATCTCCGCATACCCCCACGACTTCGCACCCACGATAGTCGAAAAGGTCGACATCGAAGGCACAAAGACACGGAAAGTATATGGTTTTCTCCACGACTTTGATAGAAAACCTATCCTCTAGCGTACTACGTTTGGGGTTCCTTTTTCGCGAGGCCAGTCAAGCTGTAATCTGGCCACCGCGCGAGTAAGCACCTCGATTAATTCCTCGACAGATTTATTGTTGTGTGAGGAACGCTTAGAGGTTGGCTGCTCGAAGTCCGCAGACCAAAGAGATTCATTATTGTCCCCTGCATGACCCGAAGAAGCACCGGGGCGCGCTTCGGAATCACACGTGGAAACATATAGATCTGGTGAGCGAGCAAGCTAAAGGGACGGACCCGTCTCTTGTTCCTCAGCCAAATCCCTGCGGGAGCCCCGCGATGGTAATATGGTTGCAGTCTGGAAGTAGCCAAGACGAGCACAAAGCATTTCAACTGTGAATAACTCACAGTGCTCACACTCGCCCTGCTCCAACGCAGCAGCCACATGCTCTTCCCCCCAACATACAAAGCAGTAAGTGTGTGTATCCATTTCTGGCATAGGAAAAGAACATGGAGGGACACAGCGCTTTGTTGTTGACTAATTTTTCTGCTTGGTTTTCTTTGATTTAACTCTTTTCACTTGTGAGACAGAGATGATAAAGAGAAAATCTGCACACTGCCAGTTAAAATCTAACTCCTAACAAAGATCTGTAGTCAGATAAAGAGATTGAGGTTTTTTTTTGACGCACACCAACACAGAATGGCCTCTGAAGACAAAAGACCTCACAATGCAGCTGTGGGCTCATCTATTTACGATGATTGTAGGGACTCTGTATAAGGGAAACAGGTCTATAACACAAGAACACATCTTTAAATACAAACTAAACTTTATTGATTACTCTAACACGTAAAACTAATATCTAACACAAACACACGCACACACACACATTCACACGCGTTGAAACTTAACTTGAAACAAGAGACTCAACGCAAATAAACTTAAGTAAAAGAAAGGAAAGTGAGAGAAGAGTATTCAGATGGCTTGAATAAAATAACCCATTTTCTCTGATCTTGGTCTGCCACGATCGTCTGATCGAATATCTTGTCATCTTATGTCTCTGGCATCTTGACTTGAACTGATTCTTGAACCTTTGTTCGTGATCTGAGATTAATACTCAAATATTAGCTTTTGAAAGGGAACAATTATTTCTTAATTACTTTGAGACAGTACATTTTCTAATTCTTTGAGTACAGTACTGTATATTAAACTTTTTTTAGAGTTTAGAGTGTATCAGTTAATGCAAGTTATGCTTATTAATCTGAAAGTGAATAGCAAAGTGCTGTCATTTCTAATGTCTTTTTACAGGATATGTTAAATAATAATTTTTTAAGGAATTTTTGGTTACACTTTATTTTACACTGTCCTTGTTACGTTACATGTACCAACTGTAGTAATAACAGTAATAACTAAGTACATGGTCTTAATTAATATTACTCAGTACTTAAATGTACAATTACACTGTAATTACACTTTAAGGCGAGACACGGCAAGTGAAAACATCGTTTTTTCATGCAGTGGTCAATTTGGAGATTTTGGGCCAGTTTGCTTTCTTAACATGTAAGCTTTCATGTCAAAATAAAAAATATGTCAAGATTACACATTAAGGTGGTTATTTTTATTATATTTTGTCAACTTGCGCCTTTCGATTTTTGCTGGAAATAACCAAAAGTTAGCCTTCTAACGCGAGCTCCTGTGCCGTCTCCATTCACAGAAACATGTCATGCCTGGTATCATTGTAAAGCTCTCAGTCTCATACACAGCGCTGTCTAATTCAAATATGGGCATTTCCTTTGTAGAACCAACCAACCGGGAAAGTTTGCCGGGGAATCTACAGCCGAAATCTGATTGGTCGATGTGAATTTCCGACTACGTGATTGATTCTCACGCGCCACGTGATACGCGCTGCCGCTTCCTTGTTTATTCTCAGCCTGAGAGAAAATGCAGACAACGCCAAAATCTGCTCATAAACGTTCACAGAAAAGACAGCAACATCTGTCACTTGCTAGAGCTAGTAAAAAGAAAGTAAACAACAACAGATTAGATGATGCGTCAGCGAATTAGATTCAATAGTTATAGATGGACACACAACAAACGGGGACAGTTCGTTTGCAGTTTTTGTGAATGTGTGTTTGTTAATGTAGTTTTTTCTCACACCGATATATCCACTTATATATCCACTTAAGTAGCACCTACAAGCACCAACTTTTCCAGTCTTATACATAACTATATTGTGAAGGCTTTTACAGAGGGATATGTTGATATATCATTCCCATCCTGAGTTATAGGTCCTTTTACTCCAAAAAACATGGCGGAAATAGATTTTTTAAGGCTATTGTCAGTATTCTCTAATTTACTAAAGCACAAAATAAGATATCCAGAATCCCCTCTGTAAAAGCCCTTTAAACTAATATGTCAACAAATAGAACCAAGAATTTTAAACCTGGTCCTTTCCAATTTCCAGATTTTGTTTTGGGAAATGTATGCAAATGAGTGTATATTTAAGTATATACGGCCTCATTTGCATATTAAAACATTAATTTACACAAAACTTGTAATAATTTGTTTTCTTATGTTTATGCCAGTAATAAACTGGAGAAGTTTCACAGCGCTATCTTCTCATTTAAAAAAAATCCCATTTCACCTGTAGTGTCTCGCCTTAAGGACAGAAAAAAAAAAATCAGAATATCTTCTGTTGTGTTCCACAGAACGAACTATAGAAAAATAGAAACATTTGCAGCTGTCTCTTTAAGACATAAACGTTGTGTATACAATTCATGCTTAAATAAATACGTGTGCAATATGTGAATATGTTTACTACATTTGACAGTTTTCTAATCAATATTTTTCTTATGTTTGTGGATGATGTTCTCTTGCCTTGAGCATTGTGTTTTTTTTATTTTTTTTTTATTATTATTTTCAACAAAACACATTTATTCTACTAAAACTGAAACCTTACCACTGTTAAAGTACTGCATTATGGATTCATGCTGATCAGGTAATGCACACAGCATGTTGAATTTTAATGTATGCAACTGCAAGGATCCTAGTGAGACTCATTTTAATTATGTTGCCTTAAGTGTGTTGGAACGAGACTGTCAGCAGCAGGTGTCAACCTCTCTTCCATCCAACTGAGACTCAATAACATGTTTGAGATGTTTCGCTCTATCTCTCTCCCCACTGGTCACTTCATCTCTAAGTGCTTTTCACCAGCTGCTGTTTATATTTTCTTGAATGCATTGTCGTAAATTGCACATAATACGCATTAGAATCCTTCATTTCCAGATTGTGACCTCGGCCTGCTCATTCTCATAAAATATGTTCCTCTCACTGAGCCAATGATTTAAAATGCATTTTGAAAGATGTAAATTTACTGGAATTATGGTTTTCATTGGCCAAAAGTCAGGAGCAGTTTTTGGTTGAGACAGAATCATATTTGTACCACAGACTGAATAAAATACCCGCTCTTGGTGCAGTTTCCTTCTCACAGCCTGTTCATGCAAACTGTTCAGGAACGTTGATGGCACACCTTTTACTGACCCCGTACCCAACCGTTATAAAGGGAAAAAGTGAAACAACCAGTCTTATTTTGGCTCTCATATCACATAGCGAGCTCATGGTTGCCAAACCAATTTAGAAAGCGGAGACGAACAGTATAACCCTTCTTTTCCCCCCAGATGAAGCTTGGGATGGGGTGAACCCCATGAGAAAATAACTTAGTCCCTCTTCCCTGAAGCTGTGGCTGTTGCTTTTGGCTAGACCTGGCAATGGTTCTTAATCATTTTTCAAACAGTTCCAATAGAGAAATAATGGGCTTTTGGAGCGTTGTCAATGGCTTGGGGGGAAAACGCCTGCTGTGAGATAGAGTCTGGGCCTGCTTCATTCATTTTTTCTCAGTTGGCACCTTTCCTTTTGTTGTTTAATGTACAGCAGTAATATTCCATGATGAAAACCGATCTTATATAAGTTTGTACAGTTTAAAGACCCTCTGATACACTGCACACAATGTGTTGATCTGCTCCAATCCATAAGCATCTAACTTCAACCTGAACCTCCAATCATTTGTGTGCACGTCTTAAATGAAAGAGACATTATGAAATTGCAATTACATGTAAAGATCTTGAACTTTGGATCACAATTTTATGTTATAACTTGGCTTACTTTGGGTTTATTTAAAGTGTACTCTGCAGGAGACCCTTTTTATCATGGCTCCAGTGTTGAAGAAAGAGACCCAACAGACACTGAGCCTGAGGAAACTATGACAGATGTGAAGTTGAGGACAACATAGTGTGTGACCCACAGGTATTATTTTAGGAGGATGCCATAAAAATAGGAAAGACACAAACTCCAAGTAACACCATAGTTGCAACCCAGCAACTAAATTAGCAAACCTCTAAAATCCCTGCGCAATAAAGTGTGTGAAGTGAATGAGTGTAAACACTATGAATGAAATGAGTGCAAATCAAATAGCTGCGTTGCTGTTGCCTCTCCGCGTGTCTCTCAGAAATCAGAGCTTGGCAAAAGTAAATCAACTAAAATAATACATCATTCACATGTTCTACTATTTGATGTGTATATATATATAAATGATTTAAACCTTGTACAATATGATACGAAAATACATATACATTTTTCTACTACTTTATATGTCTATTTAAGGCCTGGTTTCACAGACAGGGCTTAGACTAAGCCAGGATTAGGCCTTAATTCAATTAGGGCATTTAAGTAGCTTTTATAAACGTGCCTTAGGGAAAACAAAAAAAAAAACTGATGTGCATCTTGAGACAAAACAATGGCACTGACATATTTTAAGATATGCCAGTGCAAGTTGCTTTCAGTTAAAACAGCACAAACATGCATTTTAGTCTGGGACTAGCTTAAGCCTTGACTGTGAAACCAGGGGTATATGTATTACACTTTGTATGATATGATAGGCTACATATTTATCTGTCTCACTCTTTCTCAGAGATGGCATTCATACAGGTATATTTTGGTATAATATTTTGGTATATTTGGTACAGGTATAATTTGTTCATAGTTAAATTTGTATGCATTGTAAAAGTTTTTATTTTTTTATTTTAACTTTCATGTTCTCTAATCAGCTAGTCTAGTCTAGTCAGACTCTTATTTGAGGTTGTGGTTGTCCATAACATTAGAGTTGCTCTGGAAATATATTTATACAGAGTGCATCCGGAAAGTATTCACAGTGCTTCACTTTTTCCACATTTTGTTACAGCCTTATTCCAAAATGAATTAAATTCATTATTTTCCTCAATTCTACAAACAATACCCTATAATGACAATGTGAAATAAGTTTGGAACCACCAGGACTCTTCATAGAGCTGGCCGCCCGGCCAAACTGATCGATCGGGGGAGAAGGGCCTTAGTCAGGGAGGTGACCAAGAACCCCCATTTCTCTATGGAGAGAGGAGACCATAAATGGTCTTGGTTGTTACAATTACGTTTGGGAGATAAGCGCACAGAGACGAGGGAGAACAGGAAGCAGGAACTTTAATAAAAAACTCAGGAACACTCATAGACACGTAAAACATGAACGAGAACCGACAAACACTGAGGGCAAACTGAGGGCTTATATACACAGAGCAAATGAGGATAACGAGGAGCAGGTGAAGGACGAGGCACAGGTGAAAGACATAACTGATTAATCAAACTGGGGAAAACAAAGTAACAGAGACTAAATTAAAACACATAAGACAGGGCATACATGTAACATATTGCCCCCTCCCGGAAAGGCGCGTCCTCGCGCCGTAAACAAGAACAACTGAGGAGGGAGGGTGGGGGCTTAGGAGGAGGGCGCGGAGCAAAAGGAAACAGACAGTCTGGGGAAGTAAACAGAGTCCAAAGGGGGACGTGGAAAGGGAGGAGCCAGAGGGAAGCCAGGAGCAGGAGCCAGATGGTGTGCCAGAAACCAGCCACGACGAGGCCCCAGGGCGGAGTCGATGGTGGGAGGAGCCATGGAGGAGTCAACTGGGAGGTAGATGACACCCTGGGAACGACCAACGGAGAAAGGGCCACTGATGGAGCCGATCAGCCGATGAGCCCCCGCGAGGCAGAAGGTCCTGGAGACCGAGGTGGCACCACAGCGACGAGCACCAGAGGTGGATCCGGGGAACCAGAGGGCGGCGGCTGAACCGGTGGGACCGAGGACAAAGGCGGAGCTGAAGGGAAGGCGGAGCCAGACGAAGCCGCAGGTGAAGGCAGGTCGACGACTGACCAAGGCGGAGCCGGAGAGACGAGGGAGCCCGGAGAAGCCGTATGACCGCTGGTTTCCGGTGGAGTCGAGGGAGGGAGGAGCCAAGGGGGCGCCGAAGTGTCGACGGGCTGAGGCGAAGCAGGGGGCACAGGGGAACCTCAGTGCGGGACAGAGCTGGTGGCCTGAAGACACTAGGCGTGTCCACACCGCGTGTGGGCGGAGCAGAGGGGCGGAAGGACAGCAGCGAAGGGAGGCTGGGTGGGAATTCAGAGGCAGGAGACACTAGAGAAACAGGGGTCGCTGGAGAGACAGGGGCCACAGGAAAAACCTCTCCAAAAAAGTCTATCAGGTCTACCTCAAAAACACTATATAGTTGCCAGTGACTTCCTGCAATTCAACCACAGCGGCAGTGTTGTGGGCGGGGCTTTCCTCCCAGCCCTCGAACTCTACAATAAGTCCCTCTGCGATATACGACGTTGTCGGCTCACGCACCTGGTCAGACCTTGTTAGTGGTTCGGGCTCCGAGGCGATGACACACTCCGTCCTTGTCCTCGGTACGGGCTCGTCTCTCATGGGTGGCCGGTCCCCACGGTCTGCGGTGGGCTCGTGCAACTCCTCCGTTGCGTCACTCACTGGTGGTGGTTGGCTGGTCTCTGGCAGTGGTGGAGTGGGACTGGTAACGCTGTCCTCCTCAGCGGGGCCGATGGTACATGGCGAATGGTTATTTACCAGTACCCACTCCACGAATGCGGCGAAATCTTCCTTTGGACCGTCCGCGGGAACGCGTGCCGGGAAACAGGTAAGGCACGCGAGCTGTAGGAAGTCCAGAGTGTGTGCTTCCAGCGGACGGTCTCCCTGCTCCAGGCAGAGAAGCTGAACTTCGGGAAGGGCCATGGGGAAACGGGGAAAACTCAAACAAAACAGAGGAAAAAAACTGTTTTGGTCGGTTCTTCTGTTACAATTACGTGTGGGAGATAAGCGCACAGAGACGAAGGAGAACAGGAAGCAGGAACTTTAATAAAAAACTCAGGAACACTCATAGACACGTAAAACATGAACGAGAACCGACAAACACTGAGGGCAAACTGAGGGCTTATATACACAGAGCAAATGAGGATAACGAGGAGCAGGTGAAGGACGAGGCACAGGTGAAAGACATAACTGATTAATCAAACTGGGGAAAACAAAGTAACAGAGACTAAATCAAAACGCATAAGACAGGGCATACATGTAACTTTGGTCTTAATACCATAAATTAAATGCATAACTCACATGTTTGACACAAAACTATTGTATGGCTTTGAGGACTTGGAATATAGTCATACAGACTACTTATATTATACTTATGGTGCTTTTTTTGTTGACATTTTCACACTTACATATAATCAAATAGAGTAAAGGTTATGCATATTATGCATATTTTCTGAATTTGGCCCCAACCGAGAATACACCCCCCTTATCCTATGCTGGGAGAGAAACAGTTAGGAGTAAGGAGAAGGGGAGGTGGAGGGATGCTGGAAAACTGTCGTGGGAGTAAGTCTGCTGTAAATATACCTCCCAACTTATTGACTTGATTAACAGAATTGTCACGTCTGTCAGTTTGTTTGGTTCTTTTGTCTTAGTTTCCCTCCACTTGTCTGTTTCCTAGGTTACCCTCATTAGTTAAGTTCTGTTTAGCTGTGTTTAGTTATCTCGTTTCTGTCTGCTATTTAAGTTCCTCTTGTTCACTCAGTCTTTGTCTAGTCACTGTTATGTGTGAGTGTGTTTCCCTGCTTTTCTGTTTGTTCTTGAACGTCATTATTAAAGTTTCAGTTTGTATTTTGATCTTCTGAGTCTTCAGCCTGTTTCTGGTTCACCAACCTTTACAGGAATGTGCTCCTCCCGAACTTTGTCAATAAAACATAATTTTGACATTTTGCGGCTTGGCCAACTCAGTAGAAGTGACCTGAATGTTCTTCAAAATATCTGCTTTTGTGTTCCACGCAAGACATTTTTGGAATGACATGGTGATTACATTTTACAGAATTTTCATTTTGGTTCAACTATTCTTTTGGAACTAAATGTTTGTAAAAAAATTACAGTTCAGTTGTTTAAAAAAAAAAGTAAAGTAACTGAACTCACATATTGCTGTGCAACAAGCTGCATCTATTCTGAATCTGAATAAACAATATGTTTGGCATTTTTGGGAATACTCTTCCATTCCAGAGGAATTCAGCCTCCAGGAAATTTTTAAGGGGGTGGCTAGAGGGGGACAGTAAAAATCCTAGGGTGTCACACTAAACCCACCCTACAAATAATGTAAAAAATAAGTTTTGTTCACGAAAACAGACCAATTTCCTATTTGGAGTTACAGTAAGTTAAACACTTTGAGATGGCATGTTGAGACTAAAGCAACAAAATTCATCTTTTGTCCATTTCAAGTTCAAAGCAATCCTCACACAAACACTGCAGTAGTAAAGTGGCTCTAAAGCGTGCATAGATGAGTAAAGTCTGAGAAGGAAAACCTCGATAAAGGAATATTTGTTGCTGTTGAATTTTAATGTAAAATATTTAATCCATGTTTGATAATAGAAGAAAAAAAAATACAATACCTTAACATTTTATTTTATGTTAAACAAACAACATGGGCTCGGCGAATGGGGGGTTGGGGGGTTGGGGGGTTGGGGGGCAGTCATGCTCTGATATTGACTTTTAGTTGTTTGCAGTCACAGCGACCAGTATGCTGTGTGTGAAAAAATATATATAATAATAATAGCAATTTGAAAAGATTAAACAATCATTTTTATCTTTGTAACAGAGAACTGCTAGTAAGAGCTTTGTGAGTAAACCTCACTCCCCTGGCCTCAAGAGGCGCATTAGCGACTGACACTAGGCTGCGGTCTTTAAAATGCATTCATTTTTATGTAATGTTTGATATCAACCTGATGGTTCAGCACATTGTTTAAGCTGTTACTATGGGCTTTTGGTGTCTCAGAATCAAACAGAAACTGAGGTTAAACTACATCCAGTATGCAGCAGATCATCTCACATGATCATAATCTCTCATTCATGTGCTCATTTCAGCACTTTAAATGTCACTCGAGCTTGATGGAGCTGATCTGAGCTGGTGTGACCCATCCTGCAGCGCAGGGCTCCATGAGATCTCACAAGCCGCATCATTCCTGCATGAAGTGGCAGGGAGGGAAGGTTGGCTGCCCCCAGTGTGAGATCCATGCTGCCACCCAGCAGGGCAACTGACAGGCTGGTAATTTCCTCTGACAGGTGACTGAGTGCAGGATCTGGACCGTGGTTGATTTGGACTTGAAATGAGATGAGGGACTTTGCACCTAGGCTGCATTTATTTTATCAGAAACACAGTAAAACTGTAATATTGTGCAGTAAATTACTTGTACTTTCATAAATAATTCTTATTATTATCAATGTTTAAAACTGTTAACAGCACTTTTTTTTTTTTTTTTGGAAACCATGATACTTTTTTTAGGATTCACTAAAGAAAAGTTGAATGAACAGAATTTATTTGAAACATAAATATCTTAAATAATAATGACGATGTTTTACTGTCTGTTTCTATCAATTAAAATTATCCTTGATGAATTTTACTTTTTTTAATCTTACATAAGCTGCTTAATATTGTACTACCCTTCAAAAGTTTAACAGTTTTCAATATTGAGAATAATAAGAAATGTTTCTTGAGCAGCCTATCAGACTAGTTTCTAAAGGAAAATGTGACACTGAAGACTGATGCTGAAAATTCAGCTTTGCCATCACAGAACTAAAGAGATTTTTACATTATATTTATATTAAACACAATTAATAATATTTCATAATATTACTGTGTTTTTTGAATATATGTAGTCTTGGTGAACATAAGGCACTTCTTTCAAAAACAAAAATCGTAATTTTTCCAAACTTTTGACTGGTAACAAATACATAGTATGTGGGAACAGGACTGTAAAATAAAGTGCTACCATCGTTTTTAATGTTTATCTCAACATATACAAAATACATTTTTAAATGATAAAAAGTTGTATTTTATGAGTTAACATTAACAAAGGTTAATAAATTCTGTAAGATATTGCTTATTGTTAGTTCATGTTAGTTACCGCATTAACAAGCGACACCTTATTGTAAAGTATTACCAAGATTTATTGGCTTTTCTTCACTGTAACCACAATACATGACTTGCATCATGCTTTAATCTAGAAGCTACAGTGAAGGTTAGTGAGAAGCTGTTGCTATAGCTGCAGGTTCAGAGATCAAGGACGGTGTTAACTGTGATGAAGCACTGTACAGGATTTGATGACAGACAATCCAACACCTTTATTGGACAGGTAGATAGGAAAGAGATGACTCGGGCTTTAAGGTCAAAGCAAGTTGAAAAACAGCAGATCATTTTTTGGCCAATGCTTATAAGATCTGTTAATAACAAAAAGTTGATTCATGTATGATTCATATTTTAAAATATTCAATCACAATTCGTTTTTTTGTTTATTTATTTAGTCCGGATTTGACCACTTGTACAATATGTGTATTAATACAATTTACTAGAAATAAGTACATTAATGTTCTTTGCTCATCTCACTTACACTAAAACACAGATTCTATATTGCTTAAAAAAATGAAAAAAAAAAATACCACACTAAAATAATGAAGTGATATAACAATTTCCCCACACTTTATAGACTTCCATCATGTGTAATATGCTTGTATGCCCTTCTATTTATATTTATACAGTATGAATGATATGCCAAATTTGTTAGGCTTTGATAATTACAGCTTAATGTGATTATTTATTTAAATACCACACATTATTCCTTCTGGCTGTCAGATGTCACTGAAATAGGTGTCCTGAGAAATCACACTTGTGTCTGTGACAGCCTGTACAAAGAACAGTCAGCGGAGCCATGCATGCTTTTTATCAGACATTCTCTCTGGCTGTCAATCCTTTTGCATGTTTTGAGTTTCCTGACATCATTTTTTTTTTTTTTTTTTTACCGACATGTTTTTGCAGGGCAAGTTTTGAAGAGTGTAGAATAAATTGTGCAGTCACTCAAATTCTTACATGCTTTAACACGTTCATTTTGACATTCCTAATTTTTATGAATTTATTCTTAGCCTATTAAGTGTTGCCATAAGGGGCCATTTACCCAGAATGCGTTTTTGCAGCCTTAGTACACAGCCTTCCGATTTGAGAATCACCAACCTGATCTCATGGGAAAACATATCTATTCTATATGGTGGGGATTTTGTATGAATTCGTATAATGTGAATACAAAATCATACAAATATATAAAAAAAAGGAAAGCATAAAGGTAAACATACTCGTCACTGGGGTGTAAGCAGATCATATGAAAACGTACAAATGAGATTGTACAAATTCCTATGAATTAGCCACCAAAGTTACAAATGAGTTTTGTGTTGTAAGTACCCATAGAAAAAACTATGAAAAAGCAGCACAATGGAATGCTAAAACAAATTCTGTGTGAATGGCCTCTAATAATGTTATTAATATGTTAATGTATTTGCCAAAATTGTATGTATGTTTATAAAACAAATACTGGTTGTAAAATAAATGCACAAGCAATAACGTATATTGACATGCTAAACAGATAAACTAAACACAATATATCCCATGCTTTTCAACAATATAGCTTTTAAGTTTGTCACAGAGGAGCAGATATAGAACGATGGTTTAGAGACCATGAGAATCAATAAACAGCAGGTGCAGGTAAAAGCTTGTCCAGTAAGACCTCACAACAACACACAAAAATGTTTTACCTCCCGTCAAAACAGTCGGGGACCATCAACAGCATGTATCCAAAGCCCCAGTGACATGTCAGCTTAACTTGGACACTGCTGTTCTTTGAAACTAAAATGTCCTGCCGGTGTGTGGGAAGGATCTAGTGTGCAGGGGAAATCTTTGTGTACAAAGCTAATGTTTATCTTTGACATTGGGGTAAAGTCTTAGGGCTTTAAAGACAGCTGACAGCAGTGGGTGGGTAGTCACTTTTCTTCACTGACACCCTGTCAAGCATAAAAGATAGACAAGAGAAACAATAAAGCTCAAGAGACAAGAAAAATACTAGCATAAACCACAGAGTTTTGTCATTTTGAACTTGTGAGTTTGTCTTGTTTGTTTTTTTTTCTCTTCAATCTAAAAAAAAAAATATATATATATAGAGTATTTCACAATCTGCTCAGTTACTGGGATTTTCACGCACAACCATTTCTAGAGTTTACAAAGAATGGTGTGAAAAGGGAAAAACATCCAGTATGCGGCAGTCCTGTGGGCGAAAATGCCTTGTTGATGCTAGAGGTCAGAGGAGAATGGGCCGACTGATTCAAGCTGATAGAAGAGCAACTTTGACTGAAATAACCACTCGTTACAACCGAGGTATGCAGCAAAGCATTTGTGAAGCCACAACACGCACAACCTTGAGGCGGATGGGCTACAACAGCAGAAGACCCCACCGGGTACCACTCATCTCCACTACAAATAGGAAAAAGAGGCTACAATTTGAGCGAGCTCACCAAAATTGGACAGTTGAAGACTGGAAAAATGTTGCCTGGTCTGATGAGTCTCGATTTCTGTTCAGATGGTAGAGTCAGAATTTGGCGTAAACAGAATGAGAACATGGATCCATCATGCCTTGTTACCACTGTGCAGGCTGGTGGTGGTGGTGTAATGGTGTGGGGGATGTTTTCTTGGCACACTTTAGGCCCCTTAGTGCCAATTGGGCATCGTTTAAATGCCACGGCCTACCTGAGCATTGTTTCTGACCATGTCCATCCCTTTATGACCACCATGTACCCATCCTCTGATGGCTACTTCCAGCAGGATAATGCACCATGTCACAAAGCTCGAATCATTTCAGATTGGTTTCTTGAACATGACAATGAGTTCACTGTACTAAAATGGCCCCCACAGTCACCAGATCTCAACCCAATACAGCATCTTTGGGATGTGGTGGAACGGGAGCTTCGTGCCCTGGATGTGCATCCCACAAATCTCCATCAACTGCAAGATGCTATCCTATCAATATGGGCCAACATTTCTAAAGAATGCTTTCAGCACCTTGTTGAATCAATGCCACGTAGAATTAAGGCAGTTCTGAAGGCGAAAGGGGGTCAAACACAGTATTAGTATGGTGTTCCTAATAATCCTTTAGGTGAGTGTATATATATATATATATATATATATATATATATATATATATATATATATATATATATATACACACACACACACACACACACAAGACATATGTATTTATGTGATTAGTGATAGTGATGCATAATCTTAAATATTTACTTAAGTATTAGGGCTGTGTAACATGCTTTGTTTCATTGTTTATGTAATCCCTACTTAACTGTGAGACCTAGTTTCCACGTCTGTGCCTGCTTCATTCTCTTCACCTGTTGTCAATTAATTAACTCATTAGTTCCCTTCTTTAGTTCTGGTATAAGTACTCCCTGTTTTGTTCAGTTACCTGTCCTGTCTATGTTATGTGGTTGTGTTTTCCCATTCTCAAGCCAGGATTTAATAAAAACTGTTCATTTTGAATTCTCTTTTGTCATGCACTCTGTTATAGAAGCCGCCTGTGACAGAAGACAGAAACCAATACAGTGATATTTTTGTTTTTGTTTTTTCATTCTTCCTCTTTCTCTCCCATCACAATGGATCTCCCCCCCGTCCAGCTTTTGTGCCTGGAGCAGAAAGACAGCTCCCTGGAATCACACACCAGGGAATTTTTGTCCCCATAACAACTTTGCTACATGTGTGGAGTGCCTACTGGTAAACAATAATTCTGTGTGCCAGTTAGCCCAACTGCTCCATGTACCGCCCTGAAGCCTGAGCCCAACAAAATGTCTGACCAGGTGCGGGAGTCTACAACAACGCCTGTCCCCTATAGGGAGTACTCATGGAGATTGAGGGCATGGATGAAAGCCCTGCCCACAACCTCATCGCTGTGAATGTACTATTCTGGGAATACAATGGAGGATTTTGAGGAGGTAATTCCCCTATTTATCTCGTCCCCTTTGATCCCACCCAGCCCAGAGTTTCCTGTATCTTCAGAGGCACACCCTGCCTCCCTCTCCCACCTCCTTTACCAAAACTAGGCAGTTTATCAGCTCTTCCTCCGCTGGTTATTGTCAGTCCCTCGGCTCATCCACAGTTGGCCCGCTGCAGTGTGGCAGATTCACCTTGCAGTTCCCAGCCTTGGCATGAAGATCCCCTGTCATCCTGCCACAGAGCCTGGACTCCACCTCGGTCCTCCGAACCATCGGCTTTGCCTTGACTCAATGCTCCCTCAGCTCCACCGTAGCTCATCATCCCACCAGCTCTACCAGGCTCCACCAGGCTCCCCATCCACCTATCTTCGCCTTGGTCAGATGTCACCCTAGTTCCACCCCGGGATTGCTGGCTGCTGGTTGCACCTTTGCCCTCCATCCCGTCGGCTCCACAAGACTCTGCCTTCCCTCCGGCTGCACCATTGTCCTCGGTCGCACTGGCACCCACTGCTGTCTTCCGTATCCCTGCCTCTGCCTCGGTCACATGAGCCGTCAGCACCGCCTTGGCCCTCTAGACCTGCAGTGTCACCCTGGCTCTGTGTCCCATCGGCTCCGTCTGTGTCTCCACCGCGTCCTGCTCCGTCGCAGGAGATCGAATCCCTGGTTCCATCGCCCAAGCCTCCACCTCCAGAGTCCTACAGTTCTTTATCCTGTCTCATCTATGTTATGTGATTGTGTTTTCCCATTCTCAAGCCTGGATTTAATAAAGACTGTTAATTTTGAATTCTCCTTCATCATGTGCTCTGTTATAGCAGCCACCCATGACAGGCTGTCGATTGCACCTAACTTTAAAATTTGTAATCATAAACATAGGTGACCTGTGCTGGCAAAATGAGTCGCAATGAGCAAATTTTCAAAAAATATTCACATTCTCTATTAAAAAACCTGCAAAATGATGTATGATTTGTTGAAATCTGAAAAAAATAAAAATAAATAGCTGAGCTACACCTGTTTGAAGTCCTTTTTGAGAAAAATGTAGTTCGTTTTCTGAAGGTTCTAAAACAAAATCACCTAGCAACCATACCTTACAATCCCTGGTAATACCAAATTTGGCACAGTCAAAACCATATCTATAGGAAATATATATATTCAACATTTATTTTCTCCATGATACCACTATTGTTTGATTAACATTGAGACAGACAGCCTATATATTAAGACTTACTGTAATGCACGGATCTAATATAATGTTACACATCAGATGTTTTTCCCCAACAATTAACCAAACATTAATTTAAGACATAACAGATAATGTTTGCGTGAATACTCGCCAAGACAGATATTTTGAAATACTGTAATTCTGTATATATTGGATGTGTCAGTCAGCACGAGTAAGATCATTTTGTTTACATCAGCATGCACATTAAAATCACATTTCATTGGTCCAGACTCATGTCATTGAGAATTCGCTATGAATATTCACAAAATTGGTATGCTGCACTTTACAACAATGCCAAACTTGTGCTGAGGGGAAGCACAGTCGTCGGGAAGTGAGCAGAGAAAAACTGCAATTGTTCATGGCTTATTAAAACAAAGGAAAGATTTAGGAAGGTACACCTCTCAGAAAACATATTAAAAAAAAAAATGTTTGTGAAAACCTCAAATTTAACCAAAATTTACAGTTTTCACTTGCCATAATTAGCCTGTGTGAATTCCGACTAATTTTGCCATGACTGTTCACATACACCGATTAGGCATAACATTATGACCACTGACAGGTGAAGTGGATAACACTGATTATCTCTTCATCACGGCACCTGTTAGTCGGTGGGATACATTAGGCAGCAAGTGAACATTCAATTCAATTCACATTTATTTGTATAGCACTTTTCACAATACATATAGTTTCAAAGCAGCTTTACAGAAAATGGACCCACTTCATATTAGTTGGCCTTAAATACTATGTACTAACATTTTAATTACTCATTTGATACAATGCACTTATTGTGTACATACATGTTTTTACATTGTACATACATGACCCTTCCCTTACACCTAACCCTACCCTTAAACTTACCCATACCACCACACCTGTCACTAACTGTACCCGTATCCCACCTCAATATCAGCAAAAGTGTTTTGCAATGCAATATGAACACAATAAGTACATTGTACTTGTTTTTTTGATATAAGTACATAGTAGTTAAGGACACCTAATATAAAGTGGGACCCTGAAAAGTTCATAAACAAATCACACAGTTAGCTAACAATGTATTAATAAAAATGTAATAATTTAAGGCACAAACAATGGGCTCAATGGGCTCATTGAAGTAAAGAATTCATGTTGTTAACAATGATTAGGGTACAAAGGGTATTTAGCATGGGTGCATGTTGATGCAGAGCTGCGTCCAGAGTCCTTGCAGGAGCAAGTAAACATTTTGTCCTCAAAGTTGATGTGTTAGAAGCAGGAAAAATGGGCAAGCATAAGCATTTGAGCGAGTTTGACAAGGGCCAAATTGTGATGGCATCTCCAAAACTGCAGCTCTTGTGGGGTGTTCCCAGTCTGCAGTGGTCAGTATCTATCAGAAGTGGTCCAAGGAAGGAACAGTGGTGAACCGGCGACATTGTCATGGTTGGCCAAGGCTCATTGATGCACGTGGGGAGTGAAGGCTGGCCTGTGTGGTCAGATCAAACAGACAAGCTACTGTAGCTCCAATTGCTCAATAAGTTAAAGCTGGCTCTGATAGAAAGGTCCAGCAATGGACACACCCTCTAACACACCCCAATTGACCCCAGTCAGGGGATGGAATGGGGGTGATGGGGGGAGGATGCAGATGTTATTTAGCCTCTGGGACCCTGGAATGCTCAGCACGTTTACTCTGGATCACTTCCTTGATATATTCTCTTCTCCCTTTGGCGTCACATCTCCCCTGAGCTCTACCCCCTAAAGGAGGGGGAGCATGAGAGGCAGTTCATGCCTTCTAATCTTATTCAGATTTTTCACAGGTGCACTATTATACTCACAATCTCACTTGTAGTGACATCATTGGCTGTCGCCGGCCAATGTCAAGTTCATTGTTGTGTTTTGACTCATGCTTCAGACACCGGTCATGCCCGAGGCATTCCCATAGCACCCTCTAGGGGATGCAGCACGAGTTCCCATCCGAAAGGGAAACCTGCTGCCGCTTGTCATTAAAGGGGTCATATGATTGCATTTTCAAAGATCATTATTTTGTGTATTGGGTGTAATACAATATGTTAACATGTTTTAATGTTCAAAAAAGACAGATTTTTCACATACTGTACATTATTTTAGCTTCCCTATGCCGTTTCTAAAATGCATATATTTCTACAAAGCCTGTCCTTCCAAAAAGCGCAGTGTGCTCTGATTGGCCAGCTGACCCAGTGTGTTGTGATTGGCCGAACAACTCAAGCATGTGTTAGAAATGTAACGGCTCGTTTACCATAATTGCAAGCTTCAGCTTCCCAAGCAAAAAATATAGACAGTTAATAATGTTGTCAGTTTTACCATATCAGTTTGAGTCCGAGTCAGATTCTGAAAATGCAGATGACCAGCAAGCACAGCTCCAGCAGAAAGTTTTAGAGTTGTAAGCTCTGCTTGAGCGGCCAGTGTGAAACAGAACATATAGTGCTGTTTGTTTATTCAGTTTCTTAAACTAAATATCCTACTTAATACTACTATTAAATACACCTGCTGTGAAAAAGCACTGTGTATTACATGTGTATATTATATTGTATTTTTAATGTGCATCTTTGTTCTTATTTTTATTAACATAGATAAAATAATGAAATAAAGATTTTTTTCTTCACCCACCCCTACTTTGGCCTAAATGGCCTGTCATTCTTATTTCTTTTATATTTTGTTACATTGTAAGGCTACATTTTTTAAATAGGGAAATTAGTTTGGCTGTACCGCTCAGTCACTTGCAAAACAATAAAACCAACATGAAAAATGTTTTGATAAAATAGTGAATTGTGATTTTCATGAAAAATAAATAAATAAATGTAATATGATATTTTTGCCATATCACCCCACCCCTACATTCTATATTCTAATCAAAAATACTGATAATTCACTATCCAGGTCTTTTTCCACAATATGAGTAATTAAATTGCATATGTTCTAAATCTACAAAGCAAATACATATCAACATTATAAAGGCTCAGTTGGCTGATCTTAAAAGACTTTCATTACAGCCTCTGTTGGCTGTAAATCAACTAGAAACAAGCAGATTCCATTATTCCACTTGAGTTCCATTGTGTTAACTGAGACCCTTCTGCCCTGTCACCAAAAAGCACTATTACAGTCTACATAAACCGAATAAACTGGTTGTTTTGGAGCTGCATAAATGTGCATCTACATAAAAGTGAATGCAACAATACTTTTTTGAAGCAGTGGATTTTTTTTTTTTTTTTTTTTTTTTTTTAAAAAGAACTACTGTCATTATTATTACAGCTATACTAGTACTATAACATTACATGTGTTAGAATGGATGGATGAATGAATGGATGTTCTAAATGGTGTAGGTTGTGCTGCATTGCACAGCATTTTAACTCAGTCTGGACAGACAAATTACATTACCTGTCACTAGAAACTTACCACTTCCATTGAGCCCCTAATTTGCAAACTCTCTTAACTGGGACTGAGCACTGATCCTGTGCAGCTGGATCCGCGACTTTTTGACTGACAGAATATAGTTAAAATCCATGACCAGACTTTACACTCTGTGCTCTTGTGCCCTGCAGAGACATGTCCTCAGTGCTCTTTTGGCCCACAACATCTTCTGTCTCCAGGCTCCCGCATATCATCATCGAATGCACTGACGACATCACAGCTGTAGGGCTCAAACAGTGATTTGACAGCCTGGAGAGAAGTAGTGACATGCCTAAGCAACAAAGTCAGTATATTTATTCATGTCAGAGACAAAAGAAAGTCATTGACAATATACCATGGCAAATTACAGTAAGTCAAAATGTTATTCTGTAATTATGATTTAAAAATGGATGACTATCGCAACTTCTGGATCAAATTCTGTGATGTCAGTCATCTTTAAACGCTGCACCGTTGTCTTCATTCACCAGCATTGAGAAAAAGCACTTTAGTTTCACTATCTTTTCAATTTGACAAAATGTTTTGACGTCTGAGTGACAGGCATAACGGATGATCAAACAGAAAGAGAGTTTGCTCTTAAAAACACGAGCGGAACACTGTCTAACTGCAGAGGCGCAGCGCTAACTGAATGGAAAAGAAGGCTGGGTCTCGAGCGTGACACTGACGCAGCGGTCAGAAAAATTATCAAAAAGCTTTCTGTAAACAGCACGTTCTGACTTCATACATGGATATACCAGTAATCTTCATTCTGCGTTCACAGCACACATTACCAGTAATTTACTGCTAATGGTACAACTTTCCTTACTGGTAAATTGCCGGAACCAATTTACCGGTATTTTTGAAAAGGTCCTGTTCACACCATGATCTGTTACCGGTAATTTACCAGTAAAGACTGTATGTGTGAAAGGGGCTAATGTATCATTCATTCAAATGATTTGTTCGAAAACACTGAATGATTCAAAGTACACGTGTGGAGGCTTTATTTGTAGCATTTTCTTTGGCGAAGAACTTGAAGGCAGACAAAGTAAGTGGCAACTCTAAAATGATGTACTGTTCTATAGAAGTCTGCCATTTTATTAATCAAATAATTTCTAACATACCACAAAGGCGATACTATACTCAAATGTGCCGTTTTAGCAGTGGAAATTTGGACACATTAGAATACTACAGTAGCAACGGCAAATCCTATTTATTCCTATAAATGTTATATATTAAATCCTAAATACCATGTGTCTGTGTGTTAGTTATGACTGGGAAAAAGTTGTTTCCTCAGATATAACCGTAATTCTTTATGTCCTAAGCCAGAACTCTCACTTAGCTCCAGTTTTGAAAAGTGTTCAGTCAGCAGCCAGACCTAAAACTAATACTATGGGCAGCTGCCTTGAAAATTATTACATTCCCACACCTGAGGCATATTTTTCTTTTGTGATATGAGGAATGACTTAAACCTGAAAAAGTGGAATATTTCCAGAGGTGCACATATTTTTAACATCAGGATCTTATAGGGTAAGCAGCTCCTTTCAGTGTTTAATCTCTCTCACACACACACAATCCCTGTTTTTCTCCATAGATTTCAGATATGTTTATGGGGCATGCTAAAAATAGAAGGCTACAGACTGAAAATATATCTGTGTGCATTTGCAAGATTAAGTAACACATTTCCTGTATAGTTCCCATCTATCTTTTTATTTGTATTTTTTACGTAAAGTTGGAAAAGATACAAAACATAGGCTACAAGTACTTGGCTCTCAGAGGAACAGTAAAGTTTTAAAAGAAATTAAATGACCCAAGATGGTGTTTTGAGTCAATGTCAGCCCGTTGGGGAGCTATAATGAGTAAGATGAGTGTGTTGGCCTCCAAGACCGCAGGCACTGGGCAAAGGTCTTCACTTCACTAGATTTTTCACTATGATAGATGTGGCCAGAAGCAACTAGTCTGCCCTTAGGTTTAACCACAGCTGTTCCTCAATTATTTCCGTTCAACAGCTTCCTTCCTTGTAGTCGTTAAACATGAGGAGAAGATTTTCTGCATCTTCTGGACAAAGAGACAGTGGGGATAATTATATTCATCTAGTTATGCAGGTGTTCTGTCTGTCTGGGCATCTGTTTAAAACTGTATAGTGTATTTTTGTTATTAAATGTAATCACCTTAAATAGATTAAATTCTAAAATTTGTATTATTTGTTATAGCATTTATTATTCGTAAGGTTTATAGAATGAAGTAAAATCATCAACTTATCTGTGTTTGTAAGGTGGTACTTCTAGCAGTCTACCATAACAGTCTGCTTGTAATTATTGCTTTATTCTAACATAAAGTCCTTGGACTTCCGTCTTCCGTAAATGTCAAGTTTGAGCAGTATGCTTCATTAGGTCACAGTTACAAACGTATAATTTGGAGTAGACGGAGAACTGAGATTGTTTGCGATATTCAACAGACATGTAGAACAGAATAACTGCACAATTGCCAATATAGTAGGACTGAATCGATTAAACATTTTCCAAGTGATTTATCAAGATAATAATACAGTAATACAATAATACAGTTGATAATGATGAATTGTACATAATATTTAATTTTGCACAAATATATTTAGTGAACCCCCCAAATTAAATGTATAATCAGTATAAATGTCTCTACTACACAGATAAAAAAAAGAAAATAAAAAAAAATTTACTTTACTAAAATTAAATTAGTACTTAACCCATTTGTGTCCAAATTTTTCTGAATGGTTTCATGCATATAGTCATGTTAATAGTGTCCTATGTGAACATGTTCTGCATTTATTTTCCACAGGTTTTTTTTTTTTTTTCTTGAAAATCGTATTTGAATGTGCGGCGACTATGTTGTATGCACCCCTTCAATGTCACATTTGAATAGGAGGAGAACATTTGGCATCTAACTCAAAATAACTGCTTTCAAAAGATCAATCTTTATTCATAAACAAATGTATTATGTATAAAAGTCAAAGAACATTTGATGCAAACTCAAAAAAGCTGCATCTATCTTATAATCTTTTAAATATGAAAACACAACAAACAACAAATACATTTGTCTTAAACTGGTGGAAGAACAAAATGCAGCCATTAAGTTGGCCCAACAGGGCATTGTGTATCAAAAAGTTAAGTGAAAATACATAAATAGAATGATAAAAAAATTACATCTATATAACAAAAATAAATAAATAAATAACAAAATAGTCCCATAGTATTCAATGGCTGACTGTAGTAGGTGATTTCATATAATAATATAAATGTAAACTCATTAGTTGTCTGAATTTCCACATTATAATGGAATCGTAAGCTACTAGTCATAAAATGAATTCGGGTCCTTGACCGATTAGAATGAAACGCATCCAAACTGGATGAAGGGCCCTCAATATTTTGGCCCTTACAAGACATAATATCATAAAATATGATATTTTTCCCTATCGAATTAAGGTCTACTGTACAATGTCAGTTAAAGGGTTAAGTTATGTTTTAGGTGGGATATTATGAAAGCAAAAAGCACTAAACAAGACCAAAAATCTTGATTTATTAACCTATTAACACAGTATACCCCATTTCCCCATGATATATGTACTTACGAGTAATTTGCCCACCGGCATAGTTGCCGCTTGGACTTTTGACTAAGTATACAAAAAACTATGGATCCCTTGTAAGATTTGTTTTGTTTGGATGATTCTAGAGACCTTCATTATTATGTATATATATATATATATATATATATATATATATATATATATATATATATATATATATATACATTATATATATATATATGTCTACAAAAAATACTTATTAGTAACATGAAAATGACCTTTCTTTGGGAGGGTTTGCCTTCGCCATGCTTCCTGGAAGTAGGGGTAGGAAGTTGGCAGCATGTGACAGGAATGAAGTGAATACCTTTTCTTTCTTCTTGAAATTCTTTATTTGGTTGTTTGCTTGCATGTCATTGAGACATTGATAACATCTATAAAATACTTACAAAGGGAAAATGACAACTATACACTGTGACAACTATAGTTGCCGGTGGGCTTAATTGGGTTAATTGGTAACTTAACTCAATATTTAATAATTTAATTGCCCTTTTACCATTTTATAGATACATTTTAGATCCGTTAACCCTACCCCTAACCCAAACATAGCCATTTTATAGAGAATATAAAAAAGAATATATAAAACGTAATGGACAGAAATGTCAAAGAAAATGACAATTTTAGTAACAATATGGCATTAAAATAATATTTTGAGCCACTAATCCCACTCCTACCTCTAAACCTACCCATAACCATTTCTTAAAAATGTGCACAGTTATAAAAAAAAACATAACAGACAAACAAATGTGCCACCATAATTTATTTATTGCAAAAATGTCAAAAGCAATACCAAAAGTAGTTCAATTGACAATGTGTTGCGGTCGCAGTCCTCTCTGGCGGTATGTAATAGTTTTGCATGAGATACAGAGCAGATTTTAAGTTTTAATTGCTATACCGTTATCCCAATTCACTCTGTGAAGGCGCACACTTCTCATTCAAATGCATGCACATCACCTAAAATGGTAAATGTATATGTGGTAGAACCACACTTTACTTAAAAATGCATATGAATATTCATGAGATCACATTAAAATCGATCAAGTCTTATTCTGTTGTTGTGCTTCATTTAGCTTTTTTTAATGCGAAATGAATCTCATTTTGTGCCTTGGGTTTGTTTTTAATTTGTGATAATTATGTAAATTTGAATTGTATATTAATCTTAATAAAAATCTTTATAAAATACTCCCTCAGTTCTGATGAGGGAAATGAAGGACAAGTCAAATCAAGTTTGTTAGTTAGTAAGATTTAGTGTTGTTTAGAGAATCATTAATAAGGAATTCCTAATACACCAGCATTCTCTAAACTCAGACTGTGTCTGCGAGTGAAATACAGAAAAGATCCGTGAGGTGGTCAGGTCTCCCACCAGTGATGAGACCGGAATTGAGGATTATTGGAGGATAATGTGGAGAGATTGAGCAGCTGAAAAAATGTGACTGCCTGTGGCTGCTTTACTTCATTATCTTCCATAGACACAAACCCTCGCTGGGATCCTTCAGAGAGGAAACTCGCATAACCAGCTTCCCAGTGTGGCTCATTACAGGAGACCAAGATCCCTGTCTGTCACTACAGGCGTTCCCTGCTTCCAGATCAGCTCGACAAACACTCAGCAGCACAGACTCATAATAACACTGGCGTGAGATCAATGCCTGAGGAAAAAGGCTGCATCTGTTCATACACTCATCCACCTGTATATGACACTCCTCTAATTTGTCAACACTTCTACAGTTTCTTTCCTGTAAAATCAAATGTCTCATTCATAGTCTGGTGGGGTGAGCTTCAGTAATTCTCCTTGTCCTGCGTAATATCCAGATTTTTTAATAAGCCCCATTTATAGGTTGAGATATCCGTTTTCATCTCTTCATCCTTGCAATGTATGTACGTTCAAAGACATTGTTATTGTTAACTAAAATTAAATTTAATATAAAATGTATCAAACTAAACTAATGAAATAAAAATTAATTGAAGCTAACTAGAAATGTAAAAATCTAATAAAAATGACTAGAGCACATAACAAAATTACTAAAACTGAAACTAAAATGAAAACTGAAAACATAAAACTAAAAGTTAATTGAAAATATTAATAGATACTACAATAGTATATAAACAATGTAAAATAAAACTGATTCATTAATAATTCATATTTGTGTAGTTTGTACGTATTAGGTAACATTCTCTCTAAAACTCGATAGAAAGTACATATTCCAATAATATTTAAATAATTTGCTTGGGCTTCAGCATGATGACAATATAAGGGCAGATTATTTAATGTCTTTACTATTTTTACTAAATAGGTCTTTATACTGTACATGGAAACAATATAGCTGACTTTATATTGTAGGAGACAGGTCTCTCAAAAGCGGATAATCATATATGCATCCTTGGCATCAAAAAGTTTGAAAATCCCTGGCAAAGGATTTCCCTTTCCTTACCCGACCTGCTAGTAAGATGAATGGGAATAAATCATCTCTCGTGCCCATTTGAGACAGGAACCCGGCTGCAGGGCGGAGATCAAAGGAACAGGGTGGCACTGATGAGGAGGGCGGTGTTGACAAATGGGGAGGCAGACGCTCCATTACAATAATTCTAAGAACGGGATCCATCACTACATGAGCTGTCTCACCTGAGCTCCTATAGCTTCACAGTGATAAACATAAGCATAACTAAACATAAAAAGGCATACAAAATAAAGCTTGAATCCAATAACCTGGCAATTCTGTCTGGTCAAGGCACCAAGGGAAGCTTACAAGATATCAGCAAACTGCAAGTTTCAGCTTCTCTACCTGGCTGCTGAGAATTGTAGTACTCTTGGAGGAAAGATGCTGTGAGATCCCAGGGAGGGATTTTAACTCCATGTTATCTATAGACATCATCACTTCTTCAATCAAGCTGGAAATGCAAATAATTAAAAATGATTTCCTTTAAACTATTAGAAATCAGTGGATCTCATGCAGAGGTATTTTTAGTTGTATTTCTCAGCAGATGCATTACAAGAAGAGTAAAGTAATGAGCATTGTAAAAGTTAACTCAGGGCCTGCATGAAAACCCTTAAAGGAATAATTCACTGCATTGGAGACTGAGACGAAATTGTTGAATACAGCCCGTAAAGGCTGAAACCCTATTGTAATTTTTGTTTGTTTTTGCGCACAAAGAGTATTCTCATCGCTTCATAAAATTATGTTTGAACCACTGTAGTCACATGGACTATTTTAAAGATGTTTTTACTACATATCTGGGGCCTTAGAAGTGTTAATTAAATTGCTGTCTATGGAGGGGTCAGAGAGCTCTCGGATTTCATCAAAAATATCTTCATTTGTGTTCCGATATGACGGGTCTTACGGGTTTGGAACGACACGAGGGTGAGTAATAAATGACAGAATTTTCATTTTATGGTGAACTAACCCTTTAAGTGGTTTGATTTAAAAGTATCACTGAGGGGGGAAATCCCTAAGGCAAGAGCATTGCAACAAACATCTTAAACGTCACCCTTACCTAAGTGTTTATACTAAACATTTTGCGATAGTTTTTGGCAAAGCACATCAATGAAGAAGTAATTGCTATAGTTAAGAAATATCCCACATTAGACAAAAAAGTAACGGAACAATTTTCATGGACAACTTGGGCTTGATGCGGCTGTATATCTGTCAAAAATTTGCATACCAATGGAATGCATTAATGTAAAAATTGTCTCAGGGTACTTGACTGTTCCTTGAAAAGAAGGAACAAGATGCTGAGAGATGTTGTGTAGTGTGTGAGCACAAACACGAGAAAGGCCTCAGACATGATGTCAGGATGTCGACTCAAGGACGTGTGAGCCCGGAGTAACATGAACATCCAAACTATATAATCTAATAAATGTGTGTGGAGAGGACCAGCCTGCCGCATTACATACATGCAAGGGGGCGCCTCTTGCTAAAGCTCTGGCGGATGCAACCCCCCTGGTAGAATAAGCCCTAACGCCCAGAGGTGAAGCTTGACCGTGGCCTCTGTAGCGACTGAGGCAAATCAGACACATAATCGCCTGTTACATTTAACAAATATGTTTTAAATTCTTTGTGCTTAGTAACAGACCTCCCCCCAACACAACAGAGAAAGGTCCTCAGTTACCCCAGAGCTACCATCAGATAAGACTCGGTTTACGACCAAAAGGAATTTGTAGAGAGCTGAGACTCTCACAGTCTTTCTGAAAAGGACAAATAAACCATCTTAAACTCATATAGCCTATATATAACCATTTGAGAAATATAAAAACATATATCCATCTCAGGAAGTTGAAATTTAAAGATCTGAATGATTGTGTATATGATATGTCGATCCTTGTGCAACATATTAGTATTACACAAATCTTTAATAGTTCCTTCATCAGCAACCAATCTGCAAATGATCTGCTTGAGACAAAGGGTCGTAAAACTTTCCCTCCAAGAGCCTGAATACGATTGGCTCACTGACCTACAAGGCGGGATTTCTCCCAAAAGCTTAAAAGAGAGACACACGGATCCGCCCACTCTCTCTTCTCTTCTTCCTGGCTGAAACGACACCTCATCTCGGTCAGCCAGCCAGCAGGCCAGATAAGGCCTGCACACAGAGTGATTTAGTTATTAAAGTTTGTGCACAATATATGTTGGTTCTGACTCCCTGCCTGCAAACAAATTGTCACTTAAATTATCAATCTTGTTATGTGCACTAAGCGCTTATGTAAATACAAAGGAAGAATTATTTTTCTGTGGCCATGATTAATGAATTATTCATTAATGAATAATCAATACTGAACGTTCATAGGATGAACTGATTGATTAATTTTAATGTTAATGTAGCTACATCAAGTTAATCTATTTAACCTATTTAATCTATTTAAATATTCATAATTAATCATAATTAATAATTAATAATCATGAGTTATGAATAATTATTAATATTTCCCCTCTGAGCTAATTCGCTACACCTCATAGGCTAGGGTAATGGCATCCCTCATCCAATGCAACATTGTCTGCCTTGTGGCGGCCACCTCCCAACTACGGCCCCCTCTGACTTACACCACTGGCTAGTGCAGAGCACTAATTGGACACAGTAAGTGGAGTTCCCTTTCAGTCAGTCACTCCGCGTTACGTCAGTGAGTTCCACATTCCTGTCTGATCAGTGCAGTGATCTGGCACAGCGTGTGTGTTCTCTCTGGGCGCTTCGGCATTCTGCAGAGTTTTTTCCTCTTCTAAAAGAGCTACACGCGGCACTTCTTTTTCAAGATGTCTCGTCCGTGTGTTTCTGGGTGCGGCCGATTAGTTGATCCGTCTGACGGGCACAAGCGCTGCCTCGCGGGTTTGGGCTTAGTGTACGCCGAGGCAGTTTTGTGGATGACTCATGTTTCCACTGCGGGAACATGACCATCACAATGCCGCGGTCCAGACTCAATGATCTTCGTAAAGGTAGAGTCCCCTCCGCCACACCCCAATCTATTTCCTCTGCGAGAGGGAATACTTTGGCTGGTGGCCACACCCCCCTCTAGTGCATTGCAAACCGTGGTGTTGCCGGATGAGGTCGCTGGTCCGTCTCGTGGCAGATGATGTTATGTCGATCACAAGGTGGGCTGGATTCCTTTGGAGATGAGGATTTGGCTGTGCTGCCTCCTTCGGGAGTGCCAGCATTGCCCGAGTCTGATCCGGAGCTGGCGGCCATGCTTGCCCGGGCAGCTGAGAGCATCGGGCTTGAGTTGAAACCTTCAGCCATGTCCTGAGCGCTCAAGGCTGGATGATTGGTTCTTGGGGGCGGCCCATGCTGACCTATGTCAGCACCCGCCTCCAGTTCTGTTCTTCCCGGAAGTGCATGAGGAGGTCACAAAATCGTGGGAAGTTCCAGTTAACTTCTCGCGATCGCTCGACGGCCTCCTCCTCCTTCCCTGCTCTCGATGGTGCCTCGGCGAAAGGGTACACTGGGGTCCCCCCGGTGGAGTGCTCTGTATACAGTTATGCCCTCAGAGCGCCTCCACCTGGTGTGGTGACCCAAAGCACCTGTCCAAGGCCTGTAGGTTCTCATCCATTCTAGTGGCCAAGACCTACAGAGCTGCGGGTCATGCCCCGTGCGCCCTGCATGCTATGGCCATCTTGCAGGTCCATCAGGCCAAGGTGCTCAGAAGCATGCACAAGGGTGATGCTGACCCAGCACTAATGCAAGAGCTGCGCACAGCGTCCAACCTCACCTTATGGGCGACAAAGGTTACTGCGTGCTCTCTGGGTCAGGTAATGTCCACTTGTGTGGTCCAGGAGACTGTTGTGGAAAAATTCTAAGTTCAATGTCCCTTCAGTTTAGCATTTGAAGAAAATCTTTTAGATTTGAAGTTCCAGGTCTCAAAACATGTTAACTTTATTGTAGAAACAACAAAGTGCGATGCCAGCTGAACATCTGATCAACTCATTTGCAACTCACACTTTTATACAGTATTTGCAGGTGCTCTTCTCCCTTTCTCTTCTTGGAATCTCCCAAGTACTCCCCAACACTTTCGCCACAGTTACTTCATTAATCTTGTTCTCTTTGTAAGGGTGGCCGACTGCCAACTTATCTACATCAAAAAAAAAAATTTAATAGTCCCACAAAGTGATTTTTTGCCTCATTATTTTATCAAGAGAAGAACACATTAAAGGCCACGTGAACCAAAAGAGCAACTTACTTTCAGTGCAGATGGCAACTGCAAGCAACTTCAGATAGAATCCCATTCTTTCCTGTGTGACTTCTCTCACTGGCTGATACTAGCTCACTCTCGAGAGCAGGTTTGTGAACACAGGGACCTGGTGCTCCAGCACCTCGCCCGTCTGAGCCTTCGGGTCAACTTAGAAAAGAGCAAACTCTCCCCCATGCAGAGGATCTTATTTTTCGTTATGTAAATTGACTCAGTCGCTATGTACGCACAGTGAGCGTGCAGTCAATGCTGACTTGCCTGAGTCAATTCGAGGACAAGAATGCGGTTCCATTGAAGTTATTTCAGAGGCTCCTGGCGCATATGGCATCCGCAGCGGCAGTCACGCCGCTTTGACTGCTTGATTTGAGACCGCTTCAGAACTGGCTTCATGACCGAGTCCCGAGATGGGCATGGCAACAGGGCACCCTCCGGGTACCAGTCACTCGGGCCTACCGTCAAACCTTCACCCCGTGGTCGAACCTCTCCTTTCTATGGGCTGGAGTATAAAAAAAGCCTATAGAACGAGTGTTCAGGCATGTTGTTCTGACAACAGATGCCTCCGCCACAGGCTGGGGTGCCATGTGCAATGGACATGCTGCCGTGGGCTCCTGGACAGGACCCCAGGTAGATCTGTTTGCCTCCCCAGACAATGCACTAGCGCACAGCTGGCCACGGGGCCTACACAAGTATGCGTTTCCCCCAGTGAGCCTTCCGTGTCAGAAGATGCCAGATCAGATTTGTGCTCTCCTTCCTCCAAGAAGGGTTAGAACGAAGGCTGTCTCCTTCCACCCTGAAGGTTTACGTGGCTGCGATCTCTGCGCACCACGACCTTGTGGATTCAAAATCGGTAGGACAGCATGACCTGGTCATCAGGTTCCTTAGAGGGGCGAGGAGGTTAAATTCACCTCACAATGCATGATGTATAGTACACCATCTTTCAAAGAAGCACCACTTAAGGGCGTACATTCTTCTATTGGAGGGAGCCCAAGCACTCAGAATAGTCTCTACTACATCCACTGGAAGTCTAGCATCCCTTAGCCGGTCCCCCTCAGGGGCCAAACATGAAGGTTCCAAATCTGGCCATGCCGTCCAGACCCAGGGGGGCTGGAGGAGTCAGCAAGAAGTAAAGGGTACATTTCCTGTGAAGGGAAGAGGTTTACCTCTGCTTTGTGAAAACTTTCTCAGATCTCAGACTGACTACATCGGTATAGAGATTCCAATCCCTGTCTGTCACCTTTCGTATGGACAGTAAATCTGCTCCCACATTCGTGCTTCCAGGAATGTGAAATGCCCTGGGGGTCGGGAACTTGTCCTGAGCCCAAAGCAGAACCTGCTGAGCTAGTTTGTTCAAACAGTGCAAATGCAGCTTTGGCAATTTATATATGCGACTACCGTAGTGTTGTCTACCTGCACCAGGACATACACCCTTAACTGCCAGAGGAAGTATTTCAGGGCCAGAAATACAGCCATCAATTCAAGGCAATTGATGTGCCAAACAAGATGATGGCCTCTCTAGACCCCTTGGGCTGGCCATCTAAAACTGCTCCCCAGCCTGTCAGGGAAGCGTCTGTAGTTAGCATCTTGCGACGACAACACACCTAAAGTGGGAACCAAGGTGAGGAACCAGGGTCTGAGCCACATAGAAAGGGTACAAAGCCCGCTGCGTGTAACCATTATTCGCCTTTGGGGATTGGCCCTTGGATGAAATCCCCTGCCTCTGAGCCAACACTGAAATTGTGTCATGTGCAGAAGGCCGTGGAAGCAGCTGCCATAAGACAAATAATTATTTGAAAATGATGGAGTGTAGTCTCCTGACCTAGCCTAATATTGTTCAGGGTGTTTAAGATGGACTTAACATGTGTGGGAGACAACCATGCCTGCATGTTGACCAAGTCCCATACAACCTCTAAATAAAGGATTATTAGGAACACCATACTAATACTGTGTTTGACCCCCTTTCGCCTTCAGAACTGCCTTAATTCTACGTGGCATTGATTCAACAAGGTGCTGAAAGCATTCTTTAGAAATGTTGGCCCATATTGATAGGATAGCATCTTGCAGTTGATAGAGATTTGTGGGATGCACATCCAGGGCACGAAGCTCCCGTTCCACCACATCCCAAAGATGCTCTATTGGGTTGAGATCTGGTGACTGTGGGGGCCATTTTAGTACAGTGAACTCATTGTCATGTTCAAGGAACCAATTTGAAATGATTTGAGCTTTGTGACATGGTGCATTATCCTGCTGGAAGTAGCCATCAGAGGATGGGTACATGGTGGTCATAAAGGGATGGACATGGTCAGAAACAATGCTCAGGTAGGCCGTGGCATTTAAACGATGCCCAATTGGCACTAAGGCGCCTAAAGTGTGCCAAGAAAACATCCCCCACACCATTACACCACCACCACCAGCCTGCACAGTGGTAACAAGGCATGATGAATCCATGTTCTCATTCTGTTTACGCCAAATTCTGACTCTACCATCTGAATGTCTCAACAGAAATCGAGACTCATCAGACCAGGCAACATTTTTCCAGTCTTCAACGGTCCAATTTTGGTGAGCTCGTGCAAATTGTAGCCTCTTTTTCCTATTTGTAGTGGAGATGAGTGGTACCCGGTGGGGTCTTCTGCTGTTGTAGCCCACCCGCCTCAAGGTTGTGCGTGTTGTGGCTTCACAAATGCTTTGCTGCATACCTCGGTTGTAACGAGTGGTTATTTCAGTCAAAGTTGCTCTTCTATCAGCTTGAATCAGTCGGCCCATTCTCCTCTGACCTCTAGCATCAACAAGGCATTTTCGCCCACAGGACTGCCGCATACTGGATGTTTTGCCCTTTTCACACCATTCTTTGTAAACTCTAGAAATGGTTGTGCGTGAAAATCCCAGTAACTGAGCAGATTGTGAAATACTCAGACCGGCCCGTCTGGCACCAACAACCATGCCACGCTCAAAATTGCTTAAATCACCTTTCTTTCCCATTCTGACATTCAGTTTGGAGTTCAGGAGATTGTCTTGACCAAGACCACACCCCTAAATGCATTGAAGCAACTGCCATGTGATTGGTTGATTAGATAATTGCATTAATGAGAAATTGAACAGGTGTTCCTAATAATCCTTTAGGTGAGTGTATACTGTTCTCTGGGCCAGAGAGAAGAGTTTGAAGATGAGACGGTCCCTCCCCTTGGCCACCTGACAGATATTTGATGTCTAACTTTGATTGTCTGGGAGTCTTTTGTTCCTGTAGCCAGTCTATCTGAAGACTGTCCACAGCATTAGTGACTACCTTGAGTAGCTCATTGTACGATCTGTCGTCACAAGAGGAGCGCTCAGAGGCAGTGCACTTAAACTCCATCTCCCCAAGAGAACTAGTGTCAAACTCAGCCTGGTCTGAAGAAGCACCAAAACTCGCTCCAGAAGTGGGCTCGAGGGCCTCACAATCTGGTGAAAGGACAAAAGAAAGGGGAGGACCCATCTCCTGCCCTTCAACCAGATCGACATGCGAGCCCCATGATCTCATCATTGAGGACGCGCAGACTCGCTCTTCCTGGAGTGGAGCACTTTGATGGAGAATATAAGTCACAGTGCTCGCACTCTGTGCCTTTGAGGGCTGAAACAGCATGATGTCCCCCCAGACATGTAATGCAAAATTCAAGAGGATCATCCCACAGTGTGGTTCTGAAGACAAAGGAACCTGAACGTGCACCTGTCTTATGTCTATTTATAGCCTCTGACATGCGCATTCCGACATCATATTTGCCACACGTGTTCACAACCGGTCAAACAAAGATGTTTTCCCATAGCGCTAATCAGCGTAGCATTGAGAGTAGCTTTTGAAAGGGAACTTGTACATCATTCACCCTAGCCTAGTGGTGATGGAAAAAAAGAAAAAGTTGTTTGTACTGTAGGTGGAACTGTCGGCAGGCGTCCCTACACCAAGGGCAATAACTATAACGATAAAGATATAGTTCTAAAAATCGTTCTCACTATTAAGGAATAGCAGGGTTCACACCACAGCTATAACGATAACAGATTTTTTTCCAAAACTGTTGAACGTTAAAACACTGTCAGCCAATCATAATCCATTCTAATTTATGGGCTTGTGCATTTAAAATGACAGACGACATTGCGGAGAAGTTAATCGCCGAGGTCCAGAAAAATCCACCACACCACACAAGTCAAACCCCCTTTTTAAGAAAATGGATATTTGGAAAACTATCGTTCATACCCTCTGAAAAAATGGTGAGAAGTATTAACAGAGATGAGATCATTATGCCAAGCTAGCAAACAGTGTAAAATAAAATTACCCCAGGTATCCAGCGCTCGTTTCGTTCCAGTTGTAGCAAAGAAGACTAGGTGTTGTTTTAATTCCACTGTTGCGGCAAACCGCCCGTCACCCCGCCTTCCCTCATTAGTACCAGGTGAAACTAATCTGCAATCTGTTGCGCGTGCCCTGGGTCGGATAAGGCAACGCACCGTTGCTATTGTTGGTATGCACTGGGAGTTGACGCTACGGCAGACAGCAGCGCTGGCTCAAAGAAATATGAGTATTAGAGCTTGATGTCTGTTTCAAACACTGTGCGGAGTGGGTACTCACCAAAGAACTCTGAAGTGACAGCCGGTAAACTCTGAAGCTCTGCTAGTTAAGAAACAATGTACTTTGTCATGCTTGCTACAGTAGTCACTGCTACCAGAGTGAATGAATGTAGCAATCAATGACACTCTGTAAATCGTGCCATTGGTTTGAGTAGCTTATCTTCAATTCACAAGGTGTTTATTTGTGTAGTGTGGTAAAATATGTCAATTTGTATATGTTTATATTTTGTTTAATGATTAGGGTTTGTTAATATTTACTTGAATTTGATTTAATTAAGTTTGCCTAATTTGCCTGGTTTAATTTGGTAATTCATGATTTGGATAGTTATTAATATTTTAAATACTATAAAATATTGCTTAAAATCCATCTGATATATAATTATAAATAGTAACTTAAGTGATTTGACTATAAATATATTTAAATATAGATTGTTGAATTATTAAATAGCAATTCATTGATAAATCTAGTTAAAAGCACAGTTTATTTTATAGTCTTTGCAGTTAGAATCCAGTCAATTAAACTATACAAATGTGTAAAGCTATTAAAGCTATTAAAATGTACTTTAAATGTAAAGTTAATGACATTGAATGTAATTTATTGTTGTTGGGCTGTGTAATACCTATCAGCTTTAACTTAATGTGTAATATTTACCAACTCAGACCTATGTGCAATATAGTGTAGGCTTAGTGAAATATTCATGTTTTAAATGGTTCATTAACTTAAGGTAGCCTACTGATGTTCTGTGTAAAAGTCCAAATTAAGTCATGTTAAACCTTCTAATATATGCATTTTATTGGGTTTGCTGGTGATTTACACCGTCTGTATGTTTATTTCTTTGAAGGTTTTTCACCTACATAGCTTAATGCTATAACAAATAAATGGATGGAAATAATTTACAAGGCCTAATCACTGAGTGAAATCCAGTTTAATCTTCAAATAGTGAGACCTATCTTCTTCAAGTGTGGGAAAGCGCACCGTTAGACGAAACACTTGACATCCACTATATTGACTATGACAGCTAAATTCACTGTTAGTAGATCGATTACACTAGCTAGATTTGAGACATTGCATGCTGAGGACATCTGCTGGTTGACACCATGTAAATTCAACACAAACAGTAAAAACATGTTCAATGACGTTGTACACACGCAGCGCGCAAGCTTAGAATAAACACCGTTATCGTTTGTTGGTGTGGACGCTAATATAGTTATCGTTATAGTTATCTTTATAGTTAGCGTTCTTGGTGTGAAAAGGCCTTTATGATGCCTTCACGTGCTAAAATGTTAAAAAAATAGGACATGAACTCCCAAAATTTGAAATGCAATAAGCTCGTAATCATTCAGAAGTGGGAAGTATGAAATTTCTCATAGCACGTGAAGGCAGCATTAAAAGCACTGGGAGAAATTGTTAACAATACAAAACACCTGAACAGAATGATTAACTGATTAGTTACCTAGGAAACTAGAACACACGGGAAAAATAGAACATACACGTGAAGTTGGGAGGTGCTGGCCCAAAAAACGTTGAGAACCACTGGCAAGTTTAAGGGCTTTGTTGCAACCGGACCCAGGTATTATGCTGTAAACTTACAAAAGAACAGTGTTCCTTTTACATTCAGAAGTACAATTTGATTATGTACCAGGTGAGCTAACGAGCAAGTTTACTTTATTATAAAAGCCATACATATGATGCTGATTATGTGATGCAAACTTCAAAATGTATTCGTTTACAAATCACGCACTATGGTAAAAGCATTTTGAGCTCATAACATGGCATTTTGCAAGGAACTATGCAAAAATAAGTCTTTATTAATCGTTAATCTGGCCCTGTAATCATAATTTGCATGAACAGGAATAAAAGTTGTTAAGCCTATGAGCCAATATTAAATGTTATTGAAAAAAGCGGAGAACAACATTCTATGGATAAAGCATCACCATATACCACCTTACCTCGAATACAGTTTTAAGTGCACTACATTTGATGAGTTCCAGTGCATTATAATTAGCGCTGCAGGCTGCTTCTCCCGTTCTGGTGAGGTGTTTTGCTGAGGTGACTCCCTGTGGCTCCTGGGTACCTGTAGTTCCTGCTCAAGTAAACCTGTGCTGCCCTATGAGGCAGATTTTCTATTTTCTGCTTCACTGAACTGGCGGGCACAAATAATCCAAACACCATCATTTAGTCAGGCAGACATTTATCTATTATTTATTTTCATTCTCTCACCCGTAACGTCAATGAAGTTTAACTCTCTTGGCCAGAGAATAATGCACCAACGTGAGCGCGGTGAAATGCGATATCTGTGTTTTTAAAGAATTGCTGTTCTTTTGCCCTCACGATCGGCTCAAAGAACTATTTTACATTCAAATCAAATACTTCTGTTAGAGGGGGAAAGCCTTAAGATGCTCATGGTTTTGTATTTCTTTTCCAGTCAGTCGATTGATGTGGGACTTCGGGTGCCTCCAGGCATGAACCAAAAGCCCTTTGCTAAAGTGATGGTGTTTGTAATTTTTTTAACTATAGAACTCCTCGCATACTAAGTCACAATAATCACAAGTTACACATTTTAGTTTAAACATTAATTTTAAAGAGACTAATGGGTAAAAAGAACAAAACAGACAAGTCTAAAGCAGGAGCATCAGAGTAATATTTATATATACAGAGTATATATATTTACTTAGGACAGTGTAATGCAGATATATGCCAGTGAATATGTCTAATAACACACATCAACAGATGGAAAGTCTAGAATGGACTACAGAACCCCTACAGAACAAAGAGGACAGGAGCTTATAGTGATGGACACAAATCCTGACTCTCAGTAACTAACTGCTCATATTTCTACTGCTTAAACCAAGGAACTTTCATTTCTCACCCGTTTTTTTCAGTGCCCATGAATCACATAGCTGGAGATTCAGGAAACAAATAATAATTTCTGTAATATATAACACACATCTCTTTCTTAGATATTTAATTTCATTTTATACTAATAGATTTTATATGTTGGCAAAGGGTTCTTTTGAATCGTTGCCAGATGTTTTGTTTTCTGACGAATGGTGGTTCGGCCCATTTTCAAAATGCTGAGTCACATCTAGTTTAAATGAATAGATAAGACAAAAATGAAAACTGTCTTTATTTACTCATCGTCATGCCAGTCTAAACCTGTATGATGATCTTTCTAATGTGGAATGCAAAGCGGAGCTATCGTATGACTTCAAAACACTTGGAATATAGTGCACACGTTTTTACAACACTTTTGTAAAAAAAAAAAAATCTTTTAATCTTTTTGGAGATTAAAAAGACACTGGGGCCGGTTGCACCAGTTGTGCGTAAGTTACAACTTATGCACTACTAAATATTTTTGCGTTGCACCATTAAACTTAGTTGAAGCTTATAGTCAACAGAATGTGTTAAAGTAATATTGCACCTACGTGTCTACTAACTCACATTAGAGTTCTAGTAGAGTATTAGTAGACTGGTATAGTTAGGGTTAGAATAAGTTGACATGTAGTTGCAAAATTACTTATAGTCAGTAGAATGTCTGTTGGACATTCACAATAAAGATTTAGCACATGCTACAGTTTTTCTGAATCGCTAAAACACATTTCTCGAAACCATCACCCACTTTCTTAACTTTAAACACAAAACCAAATCTTCTGGCAAAATCATATAATTGCCTCAAAACCATTTGATCTGTTCTCAGAATCAAATAATGGCGAGTCAAGTATAGTACTGAATATTGTATAGTAGGTCTATAGAATGTCTGTATATTCAGCACTTGCATACTGTGAAAATACAATAGAGCCAGAGCCAGAGACGGACAAATAGATCCAATAGATAAATAAATCCAATAGATCCATTCTCTGAACTGCGGCACAAACTAATCACGCATTTAGCTCAACTAACGCAATTGTTATAAAGGTACAAAACACATCCACTTGCCCATATTTGACAATCGGAATATCAAATATTTCATGCTATAGGTAACAAATTTGTGAATATTTTTAATAAAAAAGGAAAAATTAAATGAAGGCAGATCATCAGTCATACAGCACTATTGCACTGTAAAAAGTAACAAGTTGACTTTACTTAGAAAAGCTGTGGAAACTGATTGCCTCAAAATTTTCAAGCAAATTAGGTCATAATTTTTGACTTGATACTACTTACTACTACTTTGTAGAGTTAACTTGTGTATTTGTAGAGGTTACCTTAAAGCTTGAGTACAAGTAACTCAATTTCAAAAGTTCAGCCAACTCCCAAAAGTTCAGTGCAGCTCCCAGAGTGCTTTGCGGCATGAATAAACTATTTGTTTTGTTTTACAATTTTTGGCTTTATTTTACCATTTGTCTTTTGTCAGTATAACCCCAATAACAACAGCAAATAAAATAGTAAAGGTCTTATTAATAATAAAAATAAAAAATAATAAAAAAAACCTTGTTACCATTGTTGTGGTTTGCATGCTGAATGTTGAAGTCTGTGTGTGACTCAAGCATGGTCAATTGCAAGATATTGTTACAAATATAGAGAGATAATATCAACCCAATTAATAGTTTATGCCATAGGTGTTAGCAAAAAATGTTAAAAGATAATTATTTGACATGAATCACAGTTATTTTATATATCATTAATTCACAAATATATATATAAATGTATATGTATGTGTGTGTGTGTGTGTGTGTGTGTGTGTGTGTATATGTATAACTTTCCTTCCTTTGAAATCAGATAACTATGATTTCTTGTTGCATCGCTGCATGAATAGGAAGAGAGTTATAATAATATGAATGAATTTCCAAGTGCCCGACCAAAGGGAACACTAATCACAATAATGGTGAGTGAAAGTGTTGGAAATGAGTGAAAAGTCTCTTAAAAATTGCCCCGCCTCAAAAACCTTTTGCCCACCCACCCGCCCGCCCGTTTTTTTTTTTTTTTGGTACTCAAACCAGTCAAGTAATATTTACTTGGGTTTTCTAAGTAACAAAGGCATAGCATGCAAATAGTTCAGATTACTAAATTGTTTTAAGTAAGTTCAACAAATTATTGGACATTAAGTAAAGTTTACTAAAAAGTCTTGGATTTTACAGTGTGTGACTGCGGTGTGTCACATGACAAGTAATGACGCATCACCATGGAAACAATAAAGTGATACCTTCTAAATAACGGTCAACTTGAAAAACTCACTCCAGGGGGTCAGTCAGAATATTTTAAACTTACGTGTGAAAGGGATAAGACTCTAAATAATAAGCATATTATACACAAAAGAATTGTGCAACTGCAAAACCAAGGTCAGTAGGAGGATTTAATCTGCCTCAACATCACATCTTCATGTTGGGTCCGTCCTGAGGTCCTGTGTCCACATCACAGGCAATGTTGTCACTTGCCAGGCAAAGGGTAAAACCTTGTGGTGTGCCAGATCCAGCCTTGACAACATTCTCCACACATTGCTCTTTCCCCTTGTTCACCACCTCTTACACATACGCTTCCTCCTCTCCCTCTTATATTTTTCCATCCATTGTTGGTTTTTAACATTCAGTACAACGTGTCTTAACTACGTGAACTTGTTTAATGTTTTTAAAAAAGAGTGATTTATTTGACAAATTGGTTTAGGCTATTGAGAATTTGGTTCAGAGAATGGGTTTTAGTGTTTTAGCAATTCAGAAAAACTATAAGCAGATAGTCTACTAATACTCTAATGAGAGTTAGTTGACATAAAATTGCAAAGTTTCTTATAGTCAACAGAATGTTCAAAAGGGACCATCCAAATAAGGTCTTACCAATTTTATTTATTTATTTTATATACTGAACGAAATGCAGCAGGCAGAGGAAGTCAGTTTCACATTTTTAAAAGCAAACACTGTATATTATAATGTAATTAAATATGCAATTTATATATTGCTTGCAAAACAATTGGGTGGGGTTGGATGCTTTTTGAACCCAGAATAGTGTAGTTACAGCATCTACCAGCAGATGCTAACAGGGCCATGCTAACTTGAATTGGCCATGCTATAATGAACCCTTGGTTTTACCACACTGTGTCGCTGATGTTAGGATATTTCAGGAGGGATTAGATCACTTATTAGACAGGCTTGGCCACTAATGCCCATAAAAACAGCTGTAGGACATTCTGTCATTGTATATTGTTGTCCTCACAGTAAAAAGTTTGAGGTCTTGTTGGAGGAACACCAGAAGTGACAGTTCACTGGCAGACTCTCATTCAGTTCTTCTTCTGATTTCTGGTCACGCAAGCAGTTCAGAGGTCTAAATTTTATCTGCTAAAACGATAATGCTGTTGAAAATGCCTTTTTCAAACGAAAGGCTTTCCCAACTTCTTTGCAGAAGCCGTGATTAAAGCTCCTGATCTCTGGGGTTGATATGACTGTCCGTCTGGTCTAATCATGAGCCCTGTAATGTAGGACACAGGACTCATTTCAAACTATTCTTCAGCTTTCAACTGGTGCAAAATCCACCTTTATGCTGTCAGTCATTGGAGAGGATACAGCATCTACCTTGAGTCTGCACTTTCACATCTTAAGCTGGGTGCACACTATACGATTTTGACCACGATTTGGCTGTCTGTGACAAATTTTGCAAATCCTAAAAAAATCCTTTGATCCTAGGCTAAAATCTGAAGTCTTTGATCGTTAGACATGAGAGGTGATTAATGACCGTTGCAATCAAATGTTACCTCTGACGAAAATCTGGCAGTGTCAGAAGATTTGACTCACAGTCCTGCAGTCATTACCAAAATTAACGTTAGAGATTTCTTTGTAGTCACCATTTCAATCCTGAGTGTAATGCAGCTATCTGTCACCAAACATTTCATTGATTAATGATGTAAAACTCTGGACGAGTCTTCTTGTGTGCGTCCGTTTTTAACTTGTCTTGAGTGTCGTACAGTCTGACATAAATGACAACAAGAGAGAGATTGAATCACCTTTATTTACAACATATAGGTAAAACCAGTCTGTGTTACCACTAAAAATCTATATTCCACAATCTCATTTACAAAAGAAAAATAAATCAAAAATAATAATAACAATAATATAACTTAAAAAGTCAACAGTAGTCAACACTTTCATTAACTGTACATAACACTCCATTTATGGCCCAAATATTCACAAACATTGGTAAACACCCAGCCGGTTTGTAAAATGCATGTTCTATCCTGAGCCTTGATGCTACCAAACCCTTGAACATCAACAAAGGATCTAATGTATCTTTACTAAGCATCTTATTTTTCCTTGTTTTCCAAATAGCGAGTTTGAAAGTTCCAAACACAAACTGTAATAAAACCAAAAAGAATTTTATGACTAACAGACTAACAGATGGTGGGGGCGCATGCACAAGTGCTGACCCCAGACGCAGGTGTGCTGGTGTGCTCGTGTGTTTGTTTGTTTTAAAATTGTCTAACAGTCTACGTTTTAAGAGCAACATGCTTTTTAAGCTCGTCGTGTGTTTTGGATTCTAAAATGCGCTACTGACTGTGCTTGTGCGCTGGGAGATGGAGTGGATTTGGGAAATCTAAGGAACAACGGACTAATGAGGACAATGTTTTACAGCCGTGAAGATCTGCTGAGATTCCGATACAGTGATAAAACTCCACCAAAGTTCCTTCATGAACCTTCTGAAATAATCTGTCCTACCCATACAACTAATAGAAAGAAGAAAGTGAAACGGAGGGGCTCTAGAGGCGGAATCCGAAACAAACTTAAACATCATCGGCAGTCTGTTTCCTCTTCCTACAATAACTTTAACTAATGTATGCTCGCTCCAAAATAAAATGCCGAACTCACAGCATTGGTGAAATATAGCAGAGACTTCAAAAGAGCTAACCTGATCTGCATTACGGAGACATGGCTGATGGAGGCGATTGACAACATAAACTTGGACTGATCCACTTGGACCGTGACAGTGCCAAGTCAACCAAAACCATCGGAGGAGGACTGTGTATGTTCGTTAATAGCAGGTGGGAAAAGAATATTACGGTATGTGAAACACATTGCTCAGCTCACTATGAACTATTGACTGTCTCATTTAGACCACATTATTTGCCTTGTGAATTTGGACAAATAACAATTATTTTAGTTTATGTGCCTGGATCAAACTTTGCACTTGCTGCCGAATGCATTGCTGCTAGTTACAACAGAACTACGTGCAATTCTGCCGATGACCCAGTCTTTTTGCTTGGAGATTTCAACAAATGCAATGTATCTACGTTGTTGCCAAATCTTGAGCAATATGTAACCTGTCCGACATGACTGGTTAAGACTCTGGATAAATACTTTGGTAACATGGAAGGTGCATATGTGCCAAGGTTACATCCACCTCTGGGACACTTGGATCACAATGTTATTCATCTGTTACTAAAATATAGGCAGCTATTAAAAATGGATTAAGCCTGCCGTTCAGCAGGTTCAAACGTGATCCAGAGACTCAACTGAAGAGCTAAGAGGCTGTTTTGAGTGTACTGAATGGGACTTATGATGACTGTTGTAGTAATTATGAATTGTTTTGTCAATTTCTGTGTAAATTCTGTTCAGATTCTGATCAGAGTCTACCCAAATAATAAGCCATGGATTAACAAAGATTTGAAACATTTAAATATGAAGAAAATTGCTTTCTTGCAGAATGATCAGCAGAAAGTAAATAAAGTTAAATAAAGCAGTAAAACGTAAGATAAAAGATGCACAGAATGAATATAAAGAGAATGTTGAAGAGAAATTCAAAACAGGGAACGTAAGAGATGCATGGAAAGGGTTTGAATACAATGATGGGTAGACAAAAGAAAAGAGCTCAACAATATAGACATGTGCCGGTATGCGGTAATACGATATATCACAATAATGAACATGCATGATATTGTTATCGTGGGCACTCCAAAATACTGTGAATATTTTTTTATTACGGATTATTCCGATTTTTAGAATGCATTTTAAGAATACTTTACCCATCAACCGTTTAAAATTACGTAACGAATAGTTCGCGCTACTAAACACACAGCCATTCAGATTTCTGTATTCGCTATGGTGCTCATCGTCATCACATAACCAAATACTTAATTTAAGGCTATACATTTTCAAACTTAAACATTTTATATTTTAATCTGGACTACATGCCCTAGATATTGTTTGAATATGTTCTGATTCTTTATTGTTCAGTCACATACTTTACAATAAGGCTCTATTATTTAACATTAGTGCATTCATTAACAAACTGACAATGAAAAATACTTCTAAATAATTTATTAATCTTAGTTAAATGTAAATTTCAGCATTTAATAACACGTTATTAAAATCAAATGTTGTAACTGTATTATTTAATGGACCTGAGCTAACACTAACTAACAGCTGCTTTTTTTTAACAAACGTTATCAAAGAAGAATAACTTCTGTAAAAATGTAGCTATTCGCTCTTTGTTAATGTTAATGCATTAACTAGTGAGACCTTATTGTAGTGTTACCTTTTGTTCTTTATAATTCTTTTGCACTTTAATCTGTTTTAAATATGTTTATTTTATACATTTTTGTGTATTGCTCTATTGTATTCAGATGTTCAGTTCTTTTTGTTATAAGAAAGTTATTAAACCTGTTATAGTATGGCAACACTTTTTTTGCAACTCATTTCAATATCGTGATAATACTGTATACCGTGATAAAAGCTTCAGCAATTAATCGCAACATGAAAATTTGATAACGGCACATGCCTAATGAAGACTTGCATTGTTTTGCAAATAATCTTAATATTTTCTACTCAAGATTTGATAATAATTTAAATGATTTGACTGGTAGTAATGAAGTAATGACCATGACTCAATCACAGCCTATGACCATACAGGAGAGAGAGGTTGTCACAGTGCTTTGTAAAGTCAAACCGCACAAGGCACCTGGCCCAGATGGCCTGAAGGGGAAAGTCTTGAAAAAATGTGCAGCACAACTTAGATACGTGTGTACAAGGTTGTTTCAAATTATTCTGGACAATGGTTTTGTACCATTAGCCTGGAAGTATTCTATTGTCTTCCCGGTGCCCAAAATACCCCATGCAAAATCGTTCAATGACTTTCGCCCAACTGCACTCACATCAGTTATTTGCACATGTGTGGAGCGCATAGTGTGTAAGGAATTGTTATCTCAAATTGAGACATCCATTGACCCCCTGCAATTTGCCTATCCGGCCAATAGGAGCACTGTGGATGCCTCTCTTACTCTTTTGGTTCAACATCTAGATAATTCGAATACCTATATGTTCAAATACTCTTCATGGATTTCTCGTCTGCTTTTAATACTGTCCAACCTTATCTTCTTTTAAAGCGCCTCTATGATTTAGGTGTTAGTAGTTGGATGATTTTATGGATTAAGCCGTTCTTAAAAGGCCGATCTCAGCGAGTCTGTATTAATAATAATGTCATGTCAGCTTGCTTGGTTTTAAATACTGGGGTACCGCATGGATGTGTACTGTCTCCAATACTGTTTTCTGTATACATCAATGAATTGCAGTGTGATGATGATAACCTTTCTCTTATAAAGTATGCTGATGACATAGCATTGTTATCCTGTCAGAAAGAAATGAATTGCTCCTCATACTTTGAGTACATTGACAGTATTATTTGTTGGTTTGAGAGTAGATTCTTACATCTTAATATTGAAAAGACAAAAGAGCTATGCCTGAGGAATCAATCAAGAATAGTAGGTACCGCCTCTGTATATAAACCAGTTGTCATAAAAGGGAAAACCGTAGAGCAGGTCTCGAATTTTAAATACTTGGGTACAATTATTGATGAGAAACTTAATTTTGAAAAAGTAACGTAGAGTATATCCATAAAAAGGCAAGAGTCTTGGGTCTTCTTAGAAAACTGAGAAGTTTCAACATTAGCATGCACACTCTAACTATGCTATATCGATCAACGATTGAAAGTATTCTCACATATAATATTGTTTCATGGTACGGCAATTTAACATTAAAACAGAAGAACGCACTTTCCAAATAATGACGCAAGCAAATAAGATTACTGGACACAAACAACAGCCACTTCAGGGCTTGTTTGATTGTTTTATGGAAAAAACTTCCATTGTGATTTTTAAAGATCATACTCACCCCCTTCATTCCACTTTTGAATTGCTCCCATCTGGGCGTAGACTCAAAATTCCTTTGGCCAGAAGAAACGTGTATAAAAAATAGTTTGTCCCAATGGCAGTGATTATCTTAAAGGGGTCCTGAATTGAGAAATCAAATTTCCCTTGAGCTATATATATATATATCCTGTAAGTTTCAGAGCTGAAAACTTCCTTGTTAGTCAAAGAAAAGCTTTTATTGACAGCTGGCTCAGCAAACGCTTGATCTCAGAATGTGCCAGGCTGTGACGTCAGTGTAGTGAAACACCGCTTCAACAGAAAAAGAACAACGTCTGATTCTGTAGTCTCACACACCGACTCGTGCCTGACATGACATAGGCCTACAAAGAGCTAAACCGGATCGAACTTCTAAGCAATAAACATACCGCATAAGCTTAATTCCGATTCCAATATTATAAATGCATGGATGAACTTTATTTTTAATGAATATCCAGCTCACGTGGGGAAGACATTGCGCGTTTGTTCCTTCATTTTAGCATGGATTCGTTTGTAAAGAAGAGACTGGATTTGCAGACAGGATGAGATTACATGAATGAATGAAGCAACACACTTATGTGAGTAAAATTTGTTTTTTATATGTGATAGTATTGCATTGTTACAGATCGTTTGATATCTATTGTACGTGTCTAACAGAACATACCTTAGCATGCTGTCAAAGGCTGAAGAATCCTTTATTTGTGGTGTTGCTGGTTCATTGCGATTTGCGATCAGACTCGGGTATGAATGGGCCAGGGCTCGCAAAGCCCAACTTCCCGGGGCTATGTGTTTTCCAGACGGGCTACCAAAACGTAAGCCCAGCCTGCCGACGGGCTATCTTAAATAGTGAAATAACATTCCTTTCTTGATGTGTGTTGTTCACTCTCTTGACTTGATATTTGAAGGAAAAATACAATCGTGGAAGTTTTGATTATGCTGTCTGCAACGTACTTGGCGTGTGTGCATGTGTGTGCATTTGTGTGTGTGTTAGTGATGCACGGTTCGCGGTTATACCCACCGATCGGGCGGGCCAAATAATAAAACAATGACATTCCAATCAATCTTGGGTGGATGAGAGATAAATCATTGTTTTTGTTTGATAAAGACGTTTTGCGAGCCCTGTGGGCAATTCATTCCGGTTGCCGTTTTCCCACACGCTTTCAAAACAATTCCCACATGTACTGACAGGGGAGCTGAAGCTCATTAAATATGCAAATCTTATCCAATCCACGGCCATAAAAACCGAGCGTTTCTTGAGAGAGCCTCAAAACTTTTGAATGTAAAAACCATGCGAACGTCATAAATTGACCTCAGACAACAGTATAAAAAAATTTAAAAAGCCAGTTCATGACACCTTTAAATCGTACAGTTTTCTAAAGTGATACAATAGAACGGCTGGCATTATAGCGTGTGTTATGGTGTTTTTTATTTGAAACAGTGTCTAATTGTATAATTTTGTACATTTTGTAAATGTTGCGATGTGTTTTTAAGCAGTAATGTGAATGTATCTATGTCACCAGTGTCAAAGATACATTTCTGCTCTGTGACAAACAGAATGGACAATAAAGTTGAACTCAACTCATCAGTATATTTTGGCCCAAAAATGAACAATTGATGAGATAAATCTTCACCTAAAGATGATACTCATTGAAATAAAAAAGAAAACTAATTACCCATATGTGCACATTGCACAAAAAGATGAAAAATGGTTTCAGTTTCAGAACAAAACGTACAACACACCCTTACATTTGGATTGAGGTGCACCACGTCTGCTCGTAGCTATTGCACTATGTACAACCCACAACTCCACTGTAAGTCACCAGTCCGTTTATCAATTGGAAGTTTGTAGAGTGACTGCCAGCTACCTTTGGGGGAGATTCAGTCCATCTAAATGACATTACTCCAGATGGAAGATGTGCATTGGTCACTTTCACACAAGTCAAAGAGCTTTGTTTTTCTTTTTTTTTCAGCAGTCTCAAAACTATCCAGCTGAGGCATTTACAGTTTTTCTCAATTGTTTACACACAAATACTGGTACTTGAGACACAATGACCACAACATGCAACTCATGCACCAACCCCCCTGAACCAATTCTGCTAAACTACAAGCACAATTCCTGCTTTACACTCAAATTGCAGTTCTAAAACACACTTTTTTCAAAACACTACACACAATTCTCTGCATTTGGCACAATTTTCATGCAGAAAATCTCTTGTTTTCACAAGGAACACACTGCCATTCAAATATGCACACTGACTCATCACACGGGCAAACACCTGTCACACAGTTTTACAATTAGCAAACAGAGCTTTAGCATAAAAGGGCAACAGCTGAGCTCTTCTGTTTTGAAGCAGCAAACTTTTTTTACTGTAACTGTATACAGTGAATTCTTCTGTTGTTTTGTATGTAGACCACTGTAAGTGCAACTATGTGTTGGTTGGGATGTACACTGTGTACATTGTTTTTGTGGGAAAAATAAAATATATTTGTTACCGTGTATTTGTGTGTTCTGAGTATAAAAACAATATTCTCAAATATTTTACAACACACTTATGTATGTACTGTCTGTAGTAAGTGTAACACTGAACCAAAAAAAGAGCTAAGTCATTATGATGAATGGAGAAGAAGTGTTTTCCGTTCATCATAGTGTTTTACATTGAGCACATCAGTGTTCAACTGGTTCTTATAAATGTATATTCATATGATGGTTTGTGCGTGTCATTTGAAAACAAAATTTTGAGAAGAAATAACATTGTCTTGAATGTAAAGATTCATTTTGCAGGAGAATTGAGGGGGTTTGCCCATTGTGTGTGTTTTTTTTTTTTGTGTGTAGAGTTCTGAGAGTATGAGGCATGCTTTCAGAAAATGTGTGTAAACAATCGAGAAAAACTGTAAAAGACAATATAATATAATTTATATCATGCCATTCCCTTACGTTAGCAGTTATCATCAAGGATGTAAAATCCTAGTCACACCAAGCTATCCATTCTTTCGTATGGTTAGAGTTGTTGATAAAAATTCAGCTCTCCAAGCACTTCTTCAGTAAGCTGTTTCAGGGTGTACTCACACTAGGTGATCTGAACCATGGGCGCATTTGACCACCAAATTCAGTTTTTTTGACTAGTGTGATTGCTCTGTACCGTGCCCGGGCGTGGTTCATTTAGTTGTCCCTGGCCCGCTTAGAAGAGGTGGGCCAGAGCATGATTCAGTTGGGCTCGGATGTGGTACAGCGCTAACTGCGCCGGAGCATGGAACAACTGCGCTACTGTCATCATTATGACAGCAAAAATCTTCTATTACTACTTTGACAGTAAACTTTTCAATCAATTTAATTAAATCTAGTATATTTAAGTTTCGGGTCTGGTTCTCACCTTATTGAACAGGAATTGTAGTTTGCAAATAAAGCTGCAAATTCCTCCATCAAAGTCGGCTGCCTCTGTAATAATCTTCTGATACGTGCAGTACAATTAAGTGAAAATTGCTGCCTGGCCTAAATTATAAATTTATTAGGCAGTCTATAAGAGAAAACGATTTTCTTCTGGTTTTCTTCAAAACAAAAAGTTGCTTCGTAAATGATGTAAGTGCGCTCTGGCCGGGAACGTTAAGTGCAAGTGTGAGTGAAGGCCAGCTGGGGAGTGGAGAGTGGGGACAATCGCGCCTAGTGTGAGTACACCCTCAGAAATCGAATAGATTGTATCCCAGTTCTCTCACCCAGGGTATCCAACCTGATGCTTAAAAAGTTTTACACATCCACCAGCAGCTATCAGCCGTGATGACAAATTGGCAGAGCATGAGTGTCTAGAAGGTAAAAAAAGAGTTCTGGAACATGCATGTATTCCAGCAGGTCTTGAGACAGAGAAAACTTTCCAGGCTTCAATCACAGATCTATAGAAGGAAGTCTAGTCTGTTAAAGTTGTTTTGTTCAATAAAAAGATGTGTTTCTCAAATCCCATGTTGCCTGCTTTTCTCAAGAGTGCAACTGCAGTGTTAGACCATGCAATATCACTGTTACACAGCAGTCTTTGAGCAGTTGGTAGACATACATCTAGATCTGATATCTACAAGACCTTGCCCCCCTTCTTGCACTGGTAAAAAAGGACAGCTGATCATACCCAATGCTGTCCTGACCAAAAAAACTTTATCAGCATCCTTTGAATGTCTTGAACTAGTCCAGCGCGAGGCTATAACACAATAAATGTATGCCACAGAACAGAAGCAACCAAGTTGTTGGCAACTAAAACTTTCCCCCTGTAGGATAACTGGGGTAGCAACCTGTTTTTAAATCTCATAATTTCGATGATTAAGTCTTAAGTATGTCATAATTTCGTATTGATGGTCGATTTTTTTTTCTTCTGTGTTTAAAGCGATAGTTTGTAACAAACTGCTCTTAGACTCGAAGGCTGAGGATCCAAGCACAGTTTTTATTCAGAGGGTAATCCACAACTGTAGTCAAAAACAGGCAAAATGTCATACACAGGCAAGCAGTCCAAACAGGCAAACAAGACAGGAGAGACAGGCAAAAGGGTAATCCACGGAACAGGCAAGAAATCCAAAACCAAGACACAAGAAACCAGGGAAAACGCTCAGAAAAGCAGTATACAACAAACAAGACTTCACCATGAATGACTGAGATAACCAGGCTTATATAGGGTGAGGTAAACAGGGTAATGAGACACAGGTGGATGTAATCAGGGATGATGAGTTCGAGCAGAGAGTATTGGGAAATGTAGTCCTAGATGGAGTGAGAGTCCGGGGTGGAGTGCCCTCTGGTGGTAATCACGGGCACTCACACTGGTGAATCGTGACAGTTTACCCTAATATGAAAATGTTATCATAATTAGAAGATATTTTAAAGAACGAAACATCTAAAATATAAGGAAAAAATACTATGGAAGTCAATGACTACTGTCAACTGTTTGGTTACCAAGATTCTTTAAAATATCTTCTTTTGTGTTCAACAGGAAAAAAAAGAACAAGAAAAAAAAAATAATAATAATACAGGTTTGGAACAACATGAGGGTGAGTAAATGATGACAAAATGTTCATTTTGGGGTGAACTATACCTTTTAGAGTGATGTTGGCCACTTGTTAGCTGTTCAGTCTGGAAGACTAGCTGGCCGATTATGAAAACCAGCTTGGCCAGACGGGGAAACCAACTAGACCAGTTGAAAACCAGCAAGCCGCCTCAGGCTGGTTTAAGATGACCTTTCCTGCAGGTTTTATAGGAAATTTAAATGTCTACCAAAATTTCGTACATCTGTTATCTACATTTTCTGACTTTCTAGATATGCTTTTTTATGATAAAAAGCTCACTGTTCATATTCTCAATAACATAAAAAGCTCCCCGTTCAAGCTTCATATGCTGTGGTTATGTAGTTATATATCTCGAGCTGGGTCTGTGAAACTAAACACCACACCATTTCCTCTGCTGTTTGGAAACTCTTTGTCCAGACACACTGACTCATGATTCCCACATTTATGTTCATTTTTATGCTTTCATTATTCATTAAACTCCTAGGCTTCTGGACCATAGACATGCTTAAGTAGAAATGCCACCTTACTGAACTAGGTAGTAGTCAAATATACAATGCTGACTACATTTATCATGGCTCAATTTTCCATTTTGCGTGTCAGTTCTGAGAATGCAGAACTACCATAATCTGGCACAATTTGCTGGGGCTGTACAACATCACTACACCACTACAATATAGGCTAGTGGGCTCAAATACACATTGTGAAGAACTATTTTTGCACATTAATAATTTACTAAATTGTGGATGCAAGGATTCATTATTATTATAATAATTAAATAAAATGCACAAAAGTGACACAACTGTTCAGTGAATTGGCAAAATCATTCTTCAGTTCACACATTCACAGTAGATGATGAACCACAATTTGTGTCCATTTTGTCCATTTCTCCATGCCAATCTCCCCTTGGACTCATTTCTGCTCGGTGCAGCGGCAGTCTTTTCATAGAGATCAATAATAAAAAAAAGTCCTCCAGATGAGATGGCAACACATATCATCTTATATCTCTCAAGCAAAGGAGTCGGTTTCTTTGAAATCAGCCTCTAAAATCAATACCAAAGCCATATTTATCTGACTTAATGAAGATAACAAACCAGCTTCTCACGAACAGTGAAGTTCAAAACTCTACAGCACATGGAGTGTGCAAATCAAATAACTGAAATTTTATGATAATTAGTTAGTTAACAGTAATTTACGGTGACCTTAGACAAATTATTCAATGATTTATTAGTCTCATTACCACTCCAGAAGTGCCATTTACACACCCTTTATTAAAATATAAACTAACTTTGTCCTTGTGTGTCTGAAGGCCTCAAGCATTTTGAGTGAGGTAATTTCAAACACAGCAGAAATGCGTAATCCCATCACTGATTTTTATTGAGCTAGAGTCAGACGTGTTCTCCAGCGAGACCTCTGTCTCAAACAGGCATAGTCAATTTCTTCGAAGCACGTTGGATCGTCTTGATGTGTCAAGGACTGAGGGAATGAGAATGCTATCATCAAACAAGGCCTTAAACTCATTTTGAAAATCTAATCTTGTTTATCAGACAGACACTGCGATTATAATGTAAAAGCTTTGCGCCGCGATACATCATCACACAGTCGCGCATTTCCACTGTTGGTTTTGATTGAGGCGTTTCACGATGAGATATTAGAATGTCTAAATAATCACATTATTTGGCCGAGCAATCATCATTTTAGACATTTTGATAAATGTGCCTCAATGAAACTGATATTGTGGACTAATCAAATTGCTTTCTGTAGAAGTGCTGTTGTCAGATGCCTCCATTAGCGCTTGTGATGATTTGCCGGAGAATCAGCTGGTAAACAAATCTCTCAGCTACAGATGGTAATGAATCCACGACAAATGCCAGAGTGACTCTCATGATTCCATAAACACCTGCGACTGGATGAGAACTGTGTAAATGAGACCAAGATGTCTTGTCATTTAGGATTTACAATAAAATACATCATTTATTGATTTAAAATAAATAAAATATAATAATAATTGAATAAAATAATTAATAAAATGGGGAATAACAATTCACTTTACTTTTAATGCTTCAATGAATTAAAAAAATAAAATTATAATACAAAAATAACAAAATATATATACATGTTTTAAGCAACACATTTTAACAAAACTTAATTGCTTCTGTTTTATCTGACACCATAGAGGAAAACCACAGTCAAAAGACCAATTAGTGAATTTATTTATCATCAAAATAATTTTTTTTCATGAAGCAATCATGACCAAAAACAGTTTCACATAATACTCTGTATAGTCATGACAGATGGACAGTTCAAAGAACACAACCACACACAAATAAAACGGTAAGTACAATTATGTTCATAACTGCTTTTATCTGAACTGTGATCTAAGATATTGGGAAAATGTATAGAAACATTCAGATAGTCAGAGAAAAACAACATTTGTTCAGTGACAGGGGTGGGTGTAGGTCAATGACCTGGACATGCTCATGTTAAAAACTGTGTGCTGGTAGAAAATTAATTTCCTGATGTGGAAACATTCATTCTGAGGAAACAAGCTTATCTAATATGGCTTGGCATTGGAAGATTCGTGATTTTTTTTTTTTTTTTTTTTGACAGAGTTTGTGGAGGAGTACAAAATCGTTAAAATTTCATGTTCCTGCTTTCCCACTTCAAGAACTTGTGCTGAGATTTTCAGTCATAAGGTCACATCTGTTTAATCAATACATACAGATTGACTTGAATTCTGAACCATTTGAAAGACTTTCCCCCTGTGCAAAGCTCTTTTCATCTGTCATCATCATCTTTCCATTGCACCTTTTTTCTTTTTCCATAAAAGCCATAAGTTACATGCTCTCTCATCATTGTAGAACAGTCAGTTCATGTTCAGAAAACACGGCCATTTTATACTGTCATTAAACGGTTAGTTCACCATCATTGAAAATTGTGTCATCACTTACTCAGCCTCATGTCGTTCCAAACCAGTACGAGTTTCTTTTATTCTTTTCTAGCACAAAAAAGAGAAAAAGGTTACACTTTATTTCAATTTTCCACTTTGGACATTCTATTATAAGACATTCTAACTATAAGTAACTTTGCAACTATATGTCAGCTAACTGTCATTACAGTATTAGTAGACTGTTAGGTTAAGGTAAGGTGTTAGGTTTCAGTACAATAAGTTCACATGTAGCTGCAAAGTTACTTAGGCTAATTAGACTGCAGGCAAATGTGGGCCAAATCTGTTTTTTTTGGGGGGGGTTTTGCTCATATGTGACTCAGATCTGTTTTTCTCATGATAGTGTGAACAGCACAAACCACATGGAATCTGAACTTTTCAATTCCAATTTGGTCCACTTCCATATGTAGTCCTAAATCTGATACAGGTCCGAAGTTTTGCAATGCGACCTCAGTCTGAACAGTCAAATCAGAATTCATGCGACTTTTAAGTCACTCTAGATCAACATTCGCCTCAATTCTGTGCTCATGGAAGTCAGATTTTACATACCTGAAGTTATCAAGACAGTTGCGAAAGGTAGTCAGTGGAAGGACAGTGATCTGTCGGAACTCGTAAGTATTACAGTGACACCTCTACAAGCAAAACATGAGGGCTCGTATCATAACTGTTTAAAAACTCTGCTCTCTTTTTTCACATCCTTGTCTTTGTTTTTTAAATTGCCTGCGGATAAATTCACTGGCTTCCACGGCAATAAATAAAAGCGTAATCGCTTACTTTAATGTCCTCCATGTTTATTTCCGTATGACAGCTTGCTGTGTGACATCTATTTATCATAATTTTTTTCGCATGTGGGTCAGTCCAGGATCATGATCTGTTCACACTAGAATCTGGTATTGGCCACATTTAAAACAACAATGTGAACAGCTATACTAAATGTAAAGTAATACTATAAATACTATAGCTGTAAAGCTATACTTTGATCTGAGCAATACATCAGAATTGCGCACTAAGGCTCGCAGTGTGAACATAGCTTTATATAGATTGTCTGTTTGGGGACCATCAAAATAAAGTGTTAGCAGATATTAAGAAGGCAGACTACTAATACTTTAATGAGAGTTAGTTGACATTATAGTTACTTATACATTACTTATAGTTAGTAGAATGTCTAAAGTGGACCATCGAAATGAAGTGTAACTGAGAAAAGAAAAGAAAAGAAAAAGAGAGGTGTGCTTTTAAGCTTCAAAAGGATGCAAAAGCATCAAAAAATTATCAGATTAAAGGTCCATAGCACTTGTGTGCTATATTCCAAGTTTTCTGAAGCCATAGTTGGGTGAGAAATAGCCCACTTTGGGAGAGGTAACTTTTTAAGTCAATAAATTATGTACTGACTGGATTATTTAAAATAATAAGAATTTGTGCAATAAGAAAGGGTGATGGTTAAATAGAACAATAGAACAAACAGTTTTATAATATGACATTTTTGTCATCCAAACCTGTGTCATAACATTTAATGTTTTCTGCCACACTAAAACAATCTGGAAAAAAAATGAAATCAGCCTGAGCTTAATGTATAATGCTTAGTTATAATTAAATAAAAATATACAATTTAAAGCAGCAACAAACATATGTATATCACCTTAAAAGGATAAAGCAAAGTGTGAAATTTTCCATCTGCGTAATGTGAGATTCATTTGCATTTATACACTTTGTTTATATTTTGAAATAATTGGTAATTCACATCTGAGCAGCATTTCAAAGCGCGTATCAAGTACGAAGCACAATTTCTTGTTTTCAGAGAAACACCTGATCAGTGCAGACAGACAATAAATTGCAAGTGGGGGAAAAAAACTCTAAACAGTGAGGCCTTGTCCACACTAATATGATTTCGTTTGAAAACACATCTTTTTCTTTCCGTTTTGGCCTTCTGTCCACATTGACGAAAACAAATCTTTTTGAAAACGCTCTCCAAATTGGATAAAATTGAAAACGTCTTGGTTACGTATGTAACCCTCGTTCCCTGAGGAGGGAACGGAGACGTAACGTCAGTGACTGACGAATGGGGGTTTCGCCTAGAAGCCTATCATCTTCGAGATCTAGAAAACGCCCAATGGCAGGCCAATGCCATGGGCATGCGGAATTTGCATAGCGTAACTCCGCCCCACAGTGTGGGTATATAAGGAAGTACGCTGGCAACATCGCATTATGTTTACCTACTGAGGAGCCAAGATTGAACTCCCGGCCGTTCCAGCGGTACAGCGGAAGTGGCAGAGGGACGTTACGTCTCCTTTCCCTCCTCAGGGAATGAGGGTTAAATAAGTAACCAAGACGTTCCCTTTCTCACTATCCAGTGAGACAACATTTGCTTGGAGAGAGCCTTTCCCTTCAGCTTCCCACCATAACAGACAAAGAGCTGGTCTGAGGTCCTGAAACACTGCGTTCTGCGCACTGATACAACTATATGCCTGGAAACTCGTTCTAAGGACACACCGGTCCGTAGAAAGCTGAGGTTCGACCACGGGGTGAGGGTCTGCAGGCAGGCCCGAGTCACTGGAACCCCGGAGCGTGCCCGACTGCCATGTCCATCTCGGGACTCGATCGCGAAGCCAGTGCTAAAGCGGTCTCATATGAAGCAATCCGAGCGGCGTTACCGCGGCTGCAGATGCCACATGCCGCATGAGCCTCTGAAATAACTTCAGTGGGACCGCACTCTTGCTCTCGATTTGACGGAGGCAAGTCAGCAGTGACTGCGCACGCTTGCTCGTAAGCTGTGTGCACATGTGCGACCGAGTCTGTCAACATCCTGAACGGAAGCCTGTGAAGGGATCGGTTCAGGACGCGCAGGTCCAGGATCGGTCATAACCCACCGGTTTTCTTGGGTACAATGAAGTAGGGGCTGTAGAAGCCGGACTTCATTTCGGCTGGAGGGACAGGCTTGATCGCACCCTTCGCCAGCAGGGTAGCAACCTCCGCACGCATGACTGGGGCATTGGGCCCCACCATGAACCCCCACCTGAACCAAACAGTGTCATCTTCTGTGTCTTCACAAGCGCTCTGTGTTGAAATCATTTGTCAAAGAAAGTGTGTGTGTGTGTCTCTCTGAAAAAAAAAAAAGAAATATAATGGCGAATAAGCAGTTCAGACAGATTCAGATTTATCTCTTCGGGCCACCAAGGAGACGGCCAAATCCATCGGCCATTCTATGGCAGCCCTGGTCCCTGAGTAAAGGGAAGCCCGCATCTAAACAGACGCTAAGCAAGTGGATAGTTTGATAGTTGGATACTCCAGGGTCTCGAATGCTTGTAACATAGTGTGCGCTACTTTTTCACACATACATGCACTTGGGTTTATGGCGGCGTGGGTATTGGGTTCCCGCAGCGCTTGACGCAGCGCGAGTTCCCTTGAAAAGGAACGTCTCAGGTTACGTATGTAACCATGGTTCCCTGAGAGGGAACGAGACGCTGCGTCGCTTTGCCATACTCCCGACATGCCTGTGATGCGCCGACTTGCTTCGACCTATCAGAAGCTGACACTGTTTGGTTCAGGGGTGCTTTATAGTTTCCTGGTCAATGACGTCACCCGCCTATGACGTCCCGGCATGCCATTGGACGGATTTCACAAGTGCTTCAAGACGCAATCATGCAGAGGCGGTCCAGCAGCGCTTGACGCACCATCTCGTTCCCTCTCAGGGAACCATGGTTACATTTGTAACCCGAGACATTTTCTCCAAAATAGTGAAGCCTGATTGATTCATGTCTGTGCACTTGCACAGAAAAATAGCTTTTCAGCCATCCTATTTAAGTCGCACTCTTAGCCATTTTGAGTCAGAAATTTTCTACAGAAGAGCATCTCCTTGCTGGCTTCGAAGACTAAGATATAGAAGCCTCTTCTCGCGGTTGAAACAAGCCTCTGCATCAGACCAATGGAACCTTGCAGCTCGCAGCTGACTCTGCCCTTCTGCTTTCTGGTGAAAGTACAAAAGAGCTCATTTTCTTTCAAAAAAAGAGCAGCGACGTTTGATGCAAAATGTCACACCATGATTGTAGCTCGGAAGAGCTCCCAGAGTGCATCGCTTGCCTAGGACGTACCCACACCATGACTACACTCACTGAGACTCTGCAAGAACGAGAACGGTGCTGACAGCACTGCAGCTGAGAATGGCGCTTCTCCTCTGCGACTATCAGGTGAGACTAATAGAGCGTATTTCACTCTAAAAGAGCATATTTTCCTCAGCGTTTGATTCAAAATGCAGCGCCTCGGAGCACGTCGCTTGCCGGGGCCATGCCCAAGCCAAGCCGCGTTCATCAAAGACGGACGAACGATCTCACTGCGAGAGCGCAAGTCTCACCTGCCTGCATTCATGGACCGCTTTCTCTAAAGAACAGGGGTGTGACTTACGCCGGTTTCACACTGCACGCGCAAGCAGTGCGGTGGCAGAGCAGAAGCTGTGCGTATGGACAGCGGGAGCAGCGCACGCACGTTGTGCTTTCACACTGGCAGCATTATCAGCTGAACCATGGCTTGTGTAGTGCAAATACAGACAAATATCGTCCATTCTGTCACATTTTCCGGTGTTCTCCTCCGACCCCTGTCTGTCTCGTGCTTTCATTTATGATGGGCAGCATATATCTGCTGCAAATGCGACCATGTTCCCCTCTATCCCAAACACAAATGCATATAACATGCTGTATATAGGTAGTTTACATGATAACCTTAAAGTTAAGATATGCCTCTAGTTTTATTCATTTAAACGGGCCTTTGAAGTTTGGGCAAAAACTTTTGTGTTTCGTGTATTTTTCATTTTTTTTAACAACGCTGGATGTCATATGGTGCTTGTGAAACACACGGAACACTTCACTACATGATTTCATGGTGAAATTTGTTATTTTTCATGTTAATCAGGTCAATGTTAATCAAGAACAATGCACTGTGGCTTTAATTCAGCGTGAGCAGCGCGGCAAAAATAGACTCGGCCCCGAAACGATCGCGGCACTGCTGCTTCTGCTTCTGCTCTGCTCCTGCGCGGCGCTGCCACGCCAACTCTGCGTGCGGTGTGAATGCTCTAATCTGTTAACACGGGCGGCAAAAAAAATATGCGCTGCTTACGTTCTGCTAATGCGTGCAGTGTGAAACCAGCCTTACCTTTCAGTCTCGGACACCAACTCTCATGTGCTCCGAGCCAAAGTATAGGTTCTGCTAGCAAAAGGGCACGGTAGAAATGGCCCCCACAGCCCACAGCGAGCCCACAAGAGCCCACTACAACTATGGTTGAAGGCCTGCATCCCACCTCAAGGGTGGCGCGAGGGCTGCACCATTCTCAGGGGGGTCTCAGGTCCCATCGGCTGAACAGACTGGCGCACCGCCTCCTCCTGTGGGCACAAGTCAATCTCCAATCGATAGGAGCCACACACGTGCCAGGCTCCATGAATACAGGAGCAGACATTCTAGCCCGGTACGGACTGCCTCCAGGGGAATGGAGACTCCACCCCAAGATGGTCCACATGATTTGGAACATTTTCTGCCAGGCAGAAGTGGATCTCTTTGCATAAAAAGAGGACACCCACTATCTGAAATTATTTTCTAAGGAACAGGACGCATTGACCCATAGTTGGCCCTCTCTGCACCTTTATGCCTTCCCTACGGTAGCACTGCTCCCTCAGGTCATCAGCGAATCAGGGAGGAAAGGATCTTAGTATTACTTGTGGCACCCTCTGGCAGAACCAGCTGTGGTTCCTGGCAATAATTCAGCTGCTGTCAGCCACACCATGGCCAATTCCGCTGAGAGGTCATGAACACAATCTCTGAGGCTAGGGCACTTTCTCCCAGGTGGCTTTATGCACAGAATTTGTCTATATTTTCCGGATGGTGTTCAGCCCGATGCATAGAACCCATCTCTTGGGAGATTGCTTCTATTCTGCCATTTCTGCAGGAGCTGTTGGATGGTAGGCGCACCCCATCCACACTGAAAGTATACACGGCAGCTATAGCAGCATACCACATTCCTATAGCTGGCAAGTCGGTTGGGAAACACGACCTGGTGGTCAGGATTCTCAGAGGGGCCAGAAGGCTGAATCCGCCTTGGTTCCCTGAGATAACGGGGATGAGTGTTGCGTACTTTCCGTGCTACTGTGCATAAGTCAATGCCACCGCTACTCCGTCAAAAATGTCTGGCTCGAAATGGCTGAGAGCACGATTTAAATAGGCAGTTGGCTCCGCCCACTTTGGCTGGCTGAAAAACCATTTGTCTGTGCAAGTGTACAGACGGCTTCAGTATTTCGGAGAAAGCAGAGTTTCCCCATAGCGTAAAGAGGAAATCTCTGACACAGTACTTGTTCCCGTTATCTCAGTGACCAAAGTTACGTTGGTAACCGAAACAATTTGAAAACGATGATGCATGTTGTCATGTGATGCATATTGAACCGATAGATATGTATGTTTATACTGCTATTGCCTGTTATGGTCTATTCACTTTCACACAGTTGCTAAAATATGTTACTTTGCACATTCTTCATAAAAACGGAGGAGCATTTTGAAACGAAAATGCTGTTTTTAAATATATCCGGATTAATGTAGACATAGCCTGAGTGTGGGCACAAAGGCTCAGCATAAAGACAAACCCATTTAAAACAGTTACACTTTTTGCTATATTCACTGCATATGATTATACTCCTATACTCCTATAGGCTCCTATAATCCTATTGCTACCAAACAGTTTTATGAGTATTATTGTCACTGCAAAATGTAAAGCAACTGTCTCTTGAACTTGTATATTGAGATATTATAGGTGATAAACAGCTTTTTATCCATGCTCAGTGCACTTAACCTAAACAGATTTTTCCAGCCACACATTTTTAGATTAACCTGTAAAATCATCTCAACATCTCAGTCAGAATGGAACAGATAACACGCATATAATTTCACCTGTCCATTTTCCCCTAAATACAGTCATCCTTCTGCAATTTAGTAAAAATGTTTGGGGTGAATGAAACAGGACACCACTTCCATTTTCCTTGGAATCTTCTGCTGACTATAAGCAGAGACTGCTTCATCCTTTCCTTCACTCCAGCACCGCAACAGCTTAACCTGCGGTAAATATGTCTGATAGATGAATACAATTGTGCTGAAATGCCTAGCCTCTCACTTTCAATTTGTAGCCAACAGTACATGATCCAAATGATCAAATGATGCTAAATATTTAATTCAGGCATTGCTTTTCATTTTAATGAGCGTACACGTATTTAAATCTCTCCAGCTAACCTCAATCAAATGATGGATGGGATTTATCACATGACTAGTTGCCTACTCCCATTGCACAATGATAAAAAAGAGAAGACAATGTCGTTGGAGCCTCTAGCAAATTACTTGTACATTGACAAGACCTCTTTTGTTATTTTTAGTAATATGATTTTCAGCATTGAACAGTAGGCCTACAATGCAAATGCAATCAATAAACACAATTCCTTATGTTACAGTTAATATATAAATAAACTGATCTGTTTAAGTGAGCTGCAATTTAATATCCTGTGCAATTTAGCTTCATATGAATTCATTTTGTTTGTGGTAATTCACTGCTGGCAAAATGGGCCTTCAATACAACCTGGCTGCCTATTTGGTAGAAAGGTGGGGGGAAAATGAAAACGGTGCTACCTGACTAAAGAAAAACCTGACTAGAGAAAAAGTGCTCTTGGCTTCCCTTTTGCTAAATAGGTAGGACAATGTCAACACCCATAATGCACTGGATACGTTGCCACACCAAGGCCAAGGCTACACCTGTTGGATAGGCAGGATAGCGTCAAGTACCAGGTCAAATTGACCTCTTAGCAAAATTTTAGTCACAACATTATCTTGTATTGTTCCTGGGTGCAGTTTCAGAAAGTAAACATTTAAATTTTCAAAGAATCATAAATATGGAGAAAACACCGCTACATAAAACACTGCTAAAATCTTAAAGGCCTCTGTGTTTGTAGTCTCCATTTTAAACTGGATGACTACAAACACAGTGTTTTAGGCCAAAAAGAAGGGGAAATAAACCGAAAGAAACTGCCGTTAATTTGCTGTTCAGTTAATTTGGAATAAAGGAAACAGGAACCACCATCTACCATAGTATTTTTACCATAATGCTTTTTAAAGAGTAGACAAAGTATGATACAGTTTTCAGTGATAAACCTACTCTTACAATAAATGTTTGGTTATTAACCCTCTGTCAATCCGATTGTCCGTGGGCAGGTATACAGAAATGCGGAAGTACAATCTGTAGTTTGCACGAAAGCCCTGGAGCTGTCAAATGATGGGTAATTGTGTTATCTGGTGGACTTAATAATAAATATAAAGAGATTTCTGGGTCCAGGTAACACAGAAAAAGAGTAAACATTGTTCACATACATGCAATACCGACACTGTAGCAATACAAAGCAGGTTGAACATTTTAAACTTACACTTTAAGGATGGTTCTATATTTTATTGAAAAACAAGATAAAATACACAAAATAAAATTGTATTATGTATTTATCTATTTTTTAGTGCAGAGGTATGGGTGTTTAAGCTTTAAGGCCCTTTTACACTGAACGCACGCATGTTCGCCGCAATGACGCTCTTGAATCGAAACAATAGATCCCTATAGGGCTATTCACATCGGGCGCGAACATTCGCAATGCAAAAAAGCAAGGATATTTTTGCCGACCTGTGTGTCGATATTTCCCCCGTCTCTCCATGATGAAATGGGCTGCCCGATCAGATTTGCGCCTTAGATCACGTGCCCGGAGCAGCTGATTTGCACGAAAGAGTCAGATTGGTGACACTGCAGCACAGAGAGCTGTTTTGGAAACCAGTGTATAAACTCTGAATGGATACAGAGTTTTTGTTATCGCTGGTTTCTGAGAACAGAGAACCTTTTAATAAAAGTCACAGCAACTATAAAAACATGAACAAAAAAAGTTGCTCTGTTGCAACGAATTGCAGAGAAAATGTGAATTGATGGTGAGTTTAATATCTTTTTCATTAAGGATTCTTCTTCCCAGGAGATAAAGATGAGGGGCCGTTCAGCTGAAAATTGCATTATACCACCTAGTGTGCAGGCATAAATGCATTCTCGCCAGCGCCACCTATCGTGCAGGCGTGAATTAGCAGAAGGTGATCAGTCGTTTTGCGTTTGGTGTGAAAGGTTCGTTCCCTTGCGATTTCACATCGCGCGCAGTGTAAAAGGGCCTTTAGTTGTTTCTGACATGCTATAGACCCAAATCTGAGCTAAAGCTATGAATTAGGCTGTTGAACTGTAGAACTTTAAAGCAGAGTCCATGACTACAGCTGCTGCCAGGTCTTTGGTGCAGCTGAAAAACTAATTGCATACAGAAATAACAAAGCACTCTTGCGTATATGCTGCCTCCAACACATGTTTTCAATTACATTGCTAATTCCTGAGCCCAATTGGCCCTATTTCTGCAATTAAGGACTGTAACTTTAAATGCTCGGATTTGCCACCTATAATTGTTTCATTGTGTATGCAAACATGCATGAAACTCACTGATCAAACCCTCTGACTTTTCACCTTCAGTCTAACAGAAGTGGTTTGGAATCCTTATTATGAGCTCAAGCTGTCCTTGAGGTATAACCTCATTTCCTAACAAAACAACAGGGGAATTTTATTTAAGTCTGAGGTTTGGAGAAACATCACAAATACAGTAACATTTCTACAATAAAATGCCTTTGTGCCTCTGAGAGAATATCAATGTAGGCCCCTATCTGTAAATTGCATATTACACGTGAAATGGTTAGAATAAACAACAGACTAACAACAAATCACAGCTCAGTATCTTTCCATATCTGATCAGCTAGAAGAGACACATCTTTGTTTCATTGTCTTCTGAGGAAACAGTTAGCCAACTAAATCTGATGGGGCAGCTGACGCCGTGGGTCAATGGTATCTAGGACGCCTCAGTAATTATTAATTAAGGAATAAAGCTTGAAGTCTTAGGCTGAGCTCAAATGGATGATTTATACACAAAGCATGTCCTATATAATCAAAACCAACAAAGGGAGTACGTCGTCCACGTAGCATGAAGAGAAATCGAGAAAATGGGTTGTGTTTTGAAATCCATTTTTGTTCTCAGAAAGGTTAGTGTGAGAAGGTGTTAATAATTAACTGCGTGTAGTTTGATCTTGGGAAATGAAGGTAGAAAGAGAAGGATTTTTTTGCATCTGGAAAATGCTAATTAAAGAAAGGAGCCAGTTTGAGTTTTCAAGTCGTCAGTCTGCCCTGGCAGTCTGAATTCTCAGCTCAGCCAGGGCTAATAGTGCCAGCACCGTGTCTGGGGAAAAGCAGGCATGAAACGACAACGCAAATGCTAATGAATCGCGCATCCCTCTCTAGCACGAGGGAGACCATTCACACACTTTCCATTTCACACCAAAGACCTGACGCCCACAGTGACTCATTCCACAGCCCTTTTGTGAAGCACTCTATAGTTACAAACTCATACACGAATGCGCTGCTCTACTTACAGTCACTTCAGCCGTCGGATTCCAGCAGCGATCAAGTCACAATTTAGCTGGACTACAGGAAAGAACTTGGATGAAGTACAAATTATTATGGCAACACAAATATGGCACAGTCATTAAGTATTAATTTTGTTTTCTTTTTCTTTTTCCATAACATTTGCTGGAAGCAAAGATGCTATGCTGACTCAAAACGAACAACCACACGTGGGAAAATTCTCAAAACCACAGCTACATTTTGCCCCTATAACTTTGTTCCTAAGAGTCTTCTGGGAGCAAAATTCGTCTTTTTCAAAATCCTTTCATGTTATACTGTAAATTGAAGATGTTTGAAGGTAAAAACTGGCATAGACATACTACATATTGTTTACTTCATCTCTCTGGTGTTTACACGTTCAGTTTGTGTAAAAACACTCAAAATGCATCCTTTGAAAATCGTTTTGAAATTGGACATTACTTTACTTTGGAAACTGTACTTTAACTCGTTCCCTGCCAGTGTTTTTTTGTTTTTTTTTAAGTTGCCAGCCACTGCCAGCATTTTTTTAAATAATTTTCACAATTTAATTTGTTTATACATCATCTTCGCATGTGTTTTGACCAAAAGATTCATTACTTTTTCAGAAGATGTGTAATAGGGCCCCCTAACTTATAACAGTGAAAACACGGAAAGACAGAAATTTCTGTCGATGGCGGGGAAGTGTTGGCTGTGTTCGAAATCACCCCCTATACCCTTATTCACTATTCCCTACATTACTTCACTAATATAGTGCACTCGAAGGAGAGAATGAAAACGAATGAGTGAATTGGGATACTGAGTGCACCAGTAAGGCTGCCGCTTTTGAATCATTTGTGCTTAGGGTAAAAAAAAATAACTAATGGATATTAGCATACTTCCCAAGTTGATTGATTACATTTAGAATTGCAAAAATTATTATTATTTTTTTTCTGAAATGTTATGTTTAAATATGCAAATAAGGCATTATCTAATTAAATATGCACCAATTTCTAGAGCAAAAATCTGAACATTGGATAAAGCCAGGCTCAAAATTATTGTTCTATTTTTTTTGACATATTAGAGCCAAAGGTTTTTACAGAGGGGATTTCTTTACATCACTCCATAAATCAGAAAATAAGATGTTGAAAATAAAATGTTGTATAAAATCAGGCAAATTATATATGAACAAACCCCTCTGTAAAAACCTTCAGAATATGGATAGGAATAAAACTGTAAAGTTTGGTGTATGCAGAGCTGTTGCTAGGAAATTCTGGGCCCCCTGAAAAAATCATTGATGTGGGCCCCCAAAGCCGTCCAATCATATCATATACAGTGGGCCTAGGCATGGAGGCCCACATCTGGTGCCATGCACCTAATAAGGATTTCTTACAAAACAAATAAATAAATGCACATAAAGGTTACTGCAAAGTTGTATATAAATCCATTTGTGACAGCAGAATTTTAACCCTACCCATAAGTTATTCTTAAAATCAGAGGGAAATGATATGTAAATAACAATGATGTAGAAGCCTGGTTGTAAGCCTAAACTTGACATAAAACCGTAAATTTGTCCCTCTAAATCTGATCCAGGAACATGTTGCACTTGGTTAAATCAGGTTCTGCATGGGGGTCACCTGCTGGTGGCTGTTTTTGGTATAGCGCCTAAACAAAATCTCACAGGGTACTTGATTTTTGTAATATCAACTTCACATTTGTAAAAAAAAAAAATTGGTTAGTCACACAGCTTTCTAGCCATTTTACAGTCTAAATTATTTTGTAAAATGTATGTTTTGTATAAAATAAAATTTTCCTATGTGAGATACGAGTCCGGTGCGGCACGCAGCTGGCGCTCATTATCTCCAATGCCACCGGTCACGCCCTGTTCTCTCACGGCCCTCTGCCTCGACTGCTTGCTAAGCGGCGAAGACTCCTCCGCTCCCTCTCGGACGGCAACCACCCCATCTCGACCCAGGAGCACGGCCGCAAGCTCTCCATCCCACCTGGTCTTCATTTACTCCAGCACCACCGCCTCGGGCAGCCACTCGCGGTCTCCGCTCCTCCATGCTGCCCGACCTCCTCAGCACCGTGATCCCCCTCAGCAGCGAGGGCTTTCCGACATGTCCCTCCTTCCTCCCGGGTTTTGGCACCAATATAATGCAGTTCATTGTTATGGGAAGAAGGAGGCGGGAACCGGCGAACGTTTAAACACTTTATTAAAGAAATAAACACCAAAATGAAAGTAAAAACTGGCATTAAAACTCCTCACGGACGACTGCCACACACACATAATAAAACATAAACAAGACACAACGTAAAGTCCAGGCCTGGCCCTCTCTCGTCCTTCACTGTCGTTGCTCCTCCTTTTATGCATCCGAAGCTCCTTCCTGAGAGAGAGAACGGTGCGGTGCACAGCTGTCGTTCATTATCAATCACGCCACTCGTGCCGTTCTCTCATAGCCCTCGGCCTCATACTGCTTTCCACAAGTACATTTGCTTTACAGTACATTTTTTTCACTCATCTTTTGAAGTTCTTTCACTTCAGCAAAAATCTGCTTTTGCTCAGGAATTTTTTACCTTAGGTTTGTATTCCAAAGCATTCATGGATTACTACTATTTATGTTTGGATAGTGCATTTTCATATCTATGTTCAAAAACAGGGGTGACGGTTGACAGGTTAAACCTCTGCATGTTATAATTAACACATAAGACTCTATAAAGACTAAGATTCAATTTCATAAGCCTCATAATATTCTTACGCAATTTCATACATAAGCTGAGGGAAAAATGCAGTGCTGTGCCATTTGAAAGTTATTGATTTGACACTCCAATTTCATGTTAAAATGTGTGTGATAGCTTAATATATGTCTAGTTATGTTCCTCGAGTGATAAGGTGACACACTGATATTGATCTTAAAGCTCTTGGTGACAACACCTCCTCTGTGACAGATAATCTGAACCGTGCCTCAGTCTCTCCAGTGAACTGAGCTGAGAACAGATAAGGATGCTGTGATAACTCATTTAGAGACACACGCTGAACCTTGACTCCTAAGTTGATTAATCAAATGCGACTGGGGGCAGTAAGTGTCGCTCGGTAAAATAATCCCACTTTAATATCGCAAAACCAGGTTAGAACTTTTTGATCCTTTGACCACTGCCATAAGGCTTGTTAAGTAACAGAATAGAATGTTGCTGCATTAAAAATACAAAATATGAGTTACAGTCACAGTTCTCTAAGTTTTGATATATTAATTTTCATTTGTTTCATTTCAGTCTATTCATTGTGGGGGGAAATTAAATGATGCCATGTTACATTTCTACAAGTAGACGGGATGCTATGAGCCAAAAGGTCGATGCAATGTCATTAAGGAACCTTGAATTGAATTGAAGCATGTTTCTATCCATACAGCTTTTAGAAAACAGTTAAAAAAGCATTGACAGTTAAAACATGAGAACAATGTAGACACAAAATTATGACTATGTTGTTTTTGTATGTTCTTTATGCTGTATTTTTATATGAGAAATTACTTTTAGCATTGTGTACAAACAGTATATGTTCTGGCTCATTCTATGAAAAGAATGCACATACAGGGATTGGACAAGGAAACAAACACTGGCCAATATACTGTAGGAGGTTTCACGCTTATTTATGCAATTACAACCTTCACTGATTCCATCACTAAGAGCAGAGTGTGAAGGTTGAATTAGCAGAGCAATAGCACAGCTGTACATAAAATATTGGGTAACGCTTTAGATTACAGCAAAGTACTGCACAAGTACAACAAATTTACAGCGTAAATTTACTTTCAGTAATTATAGTGTACCTATAAAGTACATACGAGGTATAAAGGAACAATATGTAAAGTTTGGGGAATAAAGGGGTAACAACCAGGAAAAATAACAAAGTATTTATACTGTAAGCAGTGTTGCATACTCGAGACTCGGATTCGGTCTTGGACTCGATCTCGAGACCATATTTTAATGGTCTTGGTCTTGTCATGGACTCGTGTGCATTTGGACTCGGTATTGACTCGTACTCGAACATATTAGGAATTGGACTTATTCCCGAGTCCACTCGAGTCCCATTCAAAATATTTAATGATTATTACTGTACGTTAATATTTCTTTAAATTGATGTTTGATTGACACTGATTGGTGATTTTCTTGTGCCCAACTGTGCATGACTTGAGACTAACGTAAGTGCAGAGACTCCCGCCAGGTTCTCTCCCACACCCGTGACCTGCCCGCTCTCAATTCTATTTTACACTGTGTCCACCTGCCATCAACCTGTAGTGATTCCAGAAAGTCACATTGCTACATTATTTCTCTTCTATTGTCTTTTTATTGGTTTTGGTATTTAACATAATATTAAAATAAAATAAAAAATAAATAAATAAAACAACAACAACAACAACATGAGATACAATTAGTAGTAGATGATAGAATAATTGAAGTCATAATAATAAAGATATGTAAATAAATAAAAAAACAAACATAGAGAGGAGTACAGTTCCAACTATGGTCAAAAGCATGGTTGTACGCTACATTATTTCTCAACTGTTATTTTAATATATTTTCTGTTTATAAAGTAGGACAAAAGTGTCTCGTTTAATTAAATAATAAAATGAATACATATACGATGACTGCTGACAGTCTCAAAACTGAACATCTTCCCCCAAAAATGTCTGAGAGAAGGCCGCCAGCCCTCTCTCCCTCCAGAACATTCACACATTAAAAAGACAGCAATTTTTCTGCAGTCACTCTTGTGAGAATTAAGTTCTAATGTTGTTTGTGGATTTTCTCTGGTCTCGGTCTCGACTCGGATTCAACCCTCTCTAAACTCGGTCTCAACTCGGACTCAACCCTCTCTAAACTCGGTCTCAACTCGGACTCAACCCTCTCTGAACTCGGTCTCGACTCGTACTCAACCCTCTCTGAACTCGGTCTCAACTCGGACTCAACCCTCTCTGAACTCGGGCTCGACTCGTACTCAACCCTCTCTGAACTCGGTCTCGACTCGGACTCAACCCTCTCTGAATTCGGTCTCGACTCGGACTCAACCCTCTCTGGCCTCGGTCTCGACTCGGACTCAACCCTCTCTGAACTCGGTCTCGACTCGGACTCAACCCTCTCTGGCCTCGGCCTCGACTCGGATTCAACCCTCTCTGAACTCGGTCTCGACTCGGACTCAACCCTCTCTGGCCTCGGCCTCGACTCGGACTCAACCCTCTCTGAACTCGGTCTCGACTCGGACTCAACCCTCTCTGAACTCGGTCTCGACTCGGACTCAACCCTCTCTGGCCTCGGCCTCGACTCGGACTCAACCCTCTCTGAACTCAGTCTCGACTCGGACTCAACCCTCTCTGGCCTCGGCCTCGACTCAGACTCAACCCTCTCTGAACTCGGTCTTGACTTGGACTCGAATGAGCTGGTCTCGACTACAACACTGACTGTAAGTATTTTAGAGCTAAGGGGTAATTATTCTACTATGGCAGGCAACAATCTTACGTTTGGGAGAAATTTAGCAAAAACATACACTGCATAACTTTTTTTTCTAATAATTGTGTAACAATACATATAGACTTTTTTAAAATTAGGGGGTACATATTAGTGCATTTATACAGTTTTTGTTTTGTTTTGTTTTTTTATTGCAAAATTGCAGTTGTTTTAGTTTGGGCTTCCGTGTTTCAAGGCAAGTAAAACTATTGCAACTTTTTTTTTTAAATACTGGGGAAATATACTCTTGTTCCATATAGTTACAAGGTAAGTGTGACATCTGCAGGCTGCAAAATAAAGTGGTGCTTGTTACCTTCTTGTCCCATGAAGTTAAATTCTCACAACATTAATGCTCACATTTACCTTTTGTTACGTTTATGTCAAATCGTGAACCCAACCCTATTATGTGACAGTTGGTAGGAAGCGATAGTCTACAGTTTAAAAAGTTTAAAATATTGTTATTTCTCTTACAAACACTTATCGTTTAGCTTCAGAAGACATTGATTCATCCATTAAGGTCATATGAATTACCGTCATTTTTGCTGTATGTGGTGTTTGATGCTTCAACTTTTAGGAGCCTATGAGCTTGCATTATGTATTCCCATAGATGATTTATTTCTCTAAAAACCTTTGTTTGTGTTAATCTGAAGAAGGAATGTCGTATACATCTCGGATGGCATGATGGTAAAAATGAGTAAATGGTGAGGACATGTAATGTATTTTCTTGAATATTTTCATGAGACATTGGATTCTTTCCTAAGATTAATTGGTGTAAAGAAAGAAAAAGAAGAGAAGAGGAGGAAGAAAGGAGAAAGGAACTGTAAAATTATATCATGATGGTCTTTGTTACTTATACCGCAAATATATATTAAGGACATCAACACCTAAAATAAAACTGCAGAAAGGTGTACAATATGGGACCTTTAAAATATATTTTAAATGAATAAGTGTTGTTAAGTTGTTTTTCAAATAAAGGTTTCCGAGTCAATGATATCAGATTGTGTGTATGCATTTTTTATTGTACTTATTCTGTAACTTCATGGAACAAGAGGGTAACAAGCACCACTTTAATTTAAAGCCTGCATATGTCACACTTACCCTGTAACTTAATAGAACAAGAGGGTAATAAGCACCACTTCCCTGTAACTACATGGAACAAGAGTATATTTCCCCAGTATTTAAAAAAAAGTTGCAATAGATTTAGTTTTACTTGCCTTGAAGCACGAATCAAACTTAACCAGTGCACTTTGTTAACAAAAATGTACCCCTAATTTAATAAAGCCTATATGTATTGGTACACATTATTACAAAAAGGTACTCAGTGTATGTTCTTGCTAAACTGCTCCCAAGGTTGTTTGCTGAGGGGCCCCAGAAGTGCAGGACTGGCACTGCATGGATTAATTGAACCATAGATGCCAATAAAGTGCAAAAATCTGGCGGTGTTGGAGAAGTAGATTGTGTTACTTACCTGTAATCTTATACAAAATAGGCTACATTGTCCACCATGTATTCTGTATAATGGCATGCATTTTAATAATTTTCTTGACAATAAAGTTATAGCAATGCAAGGTCACACATGCCATCAAATATTGTTTTATCAACACTGATGCTATTGAGATTCAAAGTCAAAAGTCATTGGTTAATGCCATTTGTCCTACCTTAGTGGTTTTAACAGCAGTGTCTAACATAACCTCAGTCTCAAATGAGCATCCTTCAGTAATAAGCATCTCCCCCATAGGACCACAATATAAATCAGTAAGGCAGTAGGAGGGGCTAATGGGTGTTTTAGTCATGCTCCATAGAGCTTCCTCCCTCTGGGGCCACTTTTTAATTTACTCAGAGTTTAATTAAAAGGATATTGCCCCCTCCCTAGACCATGCAGATCCAGATCTGCAGAAAAACAGATCAGTGGGACCACCTCCAGGGGGTTAAAGATGACCCAGTTCATGCTTCTGCTAATGGTAACAACAGAAAGTGAGAGATGCCATCAAAGACCTGTTATTGCTCTTTAGTGTCTCTGTGATTTATCCCAAACAGAAGCAGCATTTATGGAGAAATTACTGTATGCTACATTGCCTTGTCTTTAAAAAGCTCTGATTTATGAGGGACACTCAGGTTCCTTCATCAAATCTGGTTGTTGATTGATGACAATTGTGTGCAGTAATTCTTCAGCCTTCTTCTGTCTGCACTTGTTTTAAAGCTGATGCACAGAATCAATACAGGGGTCAGCAACCTCAGCAGGCAATGGTGCCAGTGGTAGCAATATTATATTATAAATATTATATTATATTGTATATAATGCTATGTTGTTGTGGGAAGAAGGAGGCGGGAATCGGTGAACGTTCAAACATTTTAATTATAAATAAACACAAAATTAAAGTAAAAACGGCAGCCCCTCAAGGACAACTGCCGTGTACACACACAATAAAACATAAAACACAACGTAAAGTCCAGGCCTGGTCCTCTCTTATCCTTCATTGTCGTCGCTTCTCCTTTTATGCTTCCGAAGCTCCTCCGTGAGAAACTCTAGACTGGTGCGACGTGCCTGCCTGGCGGTGGCGCTGGATAGCCCTCGGTGGACGGCTCGACACTGTCCCCTGTTCCCTGCTCCTCCCCATCACGGCAGATGGCAGCAGGCTCCAGCCTCAGGCAAATGACGGCCGCTCCCTCACGGATGGTAGCCACCCCTCCCAAACCCAGTCTTCTCTTGTCCTTCACTATCGTCACTCTTCCTTTTATGCTTCCGAAACTCAAGACCAGTGTGGTGCACAGATGTCGCTCATTATCCATCACGCCACCGGCCTTGCCCCGTTCTCACGTCCCTCTGCCTCGTCCTGCTTGCCACAATAATAGAATATAATATAATGATTTGCTACATTAAATTATTCAGTCATTTAAAATGTGACAATAATATACTATACTATATATATATTTCAGATGAAGAAGATGATAGGCAAAGAAGCATCAAAGTAAAAGCATTGTTTATTAAACAACTGAAATTCAGGTAATCAAACTCAGAGAGTTCATTGGAGTGGTGCAAGACCCTAGGACTTCTGTCGCACTTGAACCACAAATGCACAAAAAAAATTACTGGATTCAAGGAGTTTTGTGGTTGAAAATTTAAAAAATTAGATTAAGCAGCAGGAGAGAAAAGAAAAATGGATAGCCTATACCTGCTGTCTGCCTGCTCCTGCTGCGGAGATCCCTCCTTTGAGGATCACAGAGGATATTCTCGGTCTGGTGTGCTTTACCCAGTATCCTGAGTGCTCACTGCTCGCTTTGTGCATTTCACCAAACTAGCCTCAACGAGCGGTCGAAGGCACGCCTGCCTGTGGAAGGTCTTTAAGGGAGCTTTGCTGTGTATGTGGAGTGGGTGCTGGTACAATGTGGCTCAGCATACACCATCTGCCTCGCGGATGAGGACAACTCTAGCCCCACTCCAGACCTAGAGCCAAGCCCGCCTTCAGCCATTCCTACAGTGGTTCAAAAGCCAGGGACCACCACTGACTTGGAGCCTAATCCTTCCATGAAAACAGAGCCAGAGCCAATGCCAGAGGCTACTTTCATCCCGGAGCCCAAGCCCAGTTCCAAGTCGTCTCAGTCATCACTGGATAAGCCCAGTTCCAAGTTCCCTTGGGTCCACAGGAGGATCTGGTGAGCCAGCTTGTATAAGGGGTGTGACTGGACCTCCCTGATGATTTATATATGAGGCCACTGATGTGTTGTTGGAACGAACAAGTATATGATGGCCTCTGAGGTCTGGGAGGAAATGTTTCAGAACCTGAAACAGAGCCAACATTTCTAGGTGATTTATGTGCCATGAGAGCTGATAGTCCTGCCACAGACCTCGAGCCGAGCGACCACCCCGATCATAGTCATTTTGCATTGATTGAAAGGTAAGACATATCATACATGTTTTTATTCTTTTTATTAGAAATATGTAAAATTACCCATAAGCTGCTCCAGAGCAGGTTATGTTCAGAGAGTATGTTGCCATGGTACTTACATAAAATAATTTTTAATTTGTTATTAAAAAATAACAAAGACTTCCCTCGCGGGTCAATTTGACCCCCATAGGAATTAATGGAAAGCAAGGAATGCTTCAGTACACACATTTTTTGAGCTCAATTAAAATGGTTATGCATGAAATTGTGAGTTATTTTGAATTGAAGTTGAAAGAATGTAAAGAATATGCTTAAATTACTATTTATTGATTGATAAAATCTAGTAATTTAAAGGTAAATAAAATAAAAAAATAACAACAAAAAAACAACTGATTGAAAAAAATGCATTACAAATAGAAAAAAATATTATCAAAATTAAATAAAATAATGATTACTTAATACCTTTGTTTGCTTAATTGACCTCAATAGCATTGAATCACTGAAAATTGTAATACACAGCCTATACAATCTCCCTTGCTTTTTTAGAAATATCACTGCACATTTGCATTGTCTGATCCTATTCTAAATCTAGCAAACACAAAGTCTCGCTAGTGCTGACATGGGAATTCAAATGGCAGTGCAAAAGTACTGCTAAGAGCCACTGCTCCTACACACTGATCAACTGTCAAGTCGAGCACTCCTAAGCCACTGTTGCTAGGTTACACAGAGGAAGTCTGCAAATTTAGATTTTACCTTGATTCAAACAACCAAAGTTTTAAATGTTGTAATTTTGCTGATCATTTACACAAATTGTCTACCCTAAAGATGTCTTGGGAGGTGATGAAGGAGGGTTTTTTTTTCAAAGAAAGCCGATTCACAGCAGTGCCAGGCTCCAATAGACTGTTGATATGTCTCCTCAAACTCTAAAACAGTTAATCTTTGCATGATGTTATGCTTGCAATCAAAAAAGATAATGACTGAATGTTATTTATATAACATGCAAGAAAGCTTTCAGCTGTCCACAATTGACAGCATCTTGCATGAGAAACTAGAAAGTAATGAATCACTATTGCACATTTAATCTTTTTATATTTAGCATTAATTTGCAGTAAACCTCTTATTACAATTATAATTCTCCTCTAAATTTATTTGAATACAAGTGTTAAAAATGTAACAAGACAAGCAAGTGTAAGATGCAGTAGGTCAATGTTAGTATATATGATCATCTCAATAAGCATTTCTTGCCCTTCAGTAAATCATAAGTAAAAATCATATAATGCTAATCATATATTTATTATACTGGAAAACAAGTAAAATAATTGTTTTTGTATTTTTTTAATTCAATTGTCTTCCCACCGGATTAAAGACAATTTGGGTAAACTTCATTCATTGGTCTGACTTGATTAGAAACATCAGTTCCCTTTCAGTCGGTCACGTTCGACGTACGTCGGACGTCACCGACGAATTGGGATCACTTCTGGGAGCCCCTATCAACTTCGAGATATAGAGAACGGGCCAATGGCCATTGGCGTGCGAGATTTGCATCTCGCGCTCCGCCCCGCGCTGCGGGTATAAACAGGAGGCGAATGCAGCGCACTATTGTCATTCACTTCGGAGCCGAACACGGTGTTGATGAAGGAGACTGTTCCTGCTTCAGCAGAAAGAGAGAGAACGAGAGAAGACGCTTCTTTGAGTGCTGGGAGAGAAGGCACGATCAGCGGCGGCCGCGAGCTCACTGATACAGTGATAAACTGCTGTTTTTACAGCACTGTTGGTTTGGTGAGGGCGTTCCCAACGGTGAGTGCATGCACAGGCTGCACTACTCTCCTGTGTTTTGCCGCGGTCGTTCCTGGGTGCTTCAGCACATTTAAAAGAGATTTCTTCTAAAAGAGCAGCGCGGGTGTGACACTGCGTCTTTTTCAAGACGTCATTCCACCCGTGCGTTTCTGGATGCGGTTGTTTCCTGTCCTTTGACGGCCACGATCCCTCTCGCATAAGCATGTTGAGATTGCGTTCGTGGGTGATCCATGTTCTCTCAGGAGAACGGGATCACGTCGGCGCGTTGTTCGTCTCGCCTTCCTCGTGAGGGTTTGAGTGTTCAGCGCGCCGTGTGCCGTCTAGCTGCCGGCTGACAGCGCGGGTTGTCACGGCAACCCAGCGCGTCACTCGGCGCTTTAGATGCGCGGTCGAGACTTAACCTCAAACGGGGTTGAGTCCCTTCGCCTATTCCCTGATCTAGTTTCTTTTCTGGTGCACCAGAAAGGGGCTACTTCGGCTAATAAGCCTTGGTGACCTGAGGATTACAGTGGGGCTTCCCTGCCGAGTACATCTCCGTGGGCCCTCACTCCTCTATCGCATCGCAAGCATGCTGAGACTGTGTTCGTGGGTGGTTCATGTTCTCTCATGAGAGCATGACCACGTCGGCGCGTTGTTCGTCTTGCCTTCTTCATAGGGGCTTGAGTGTTCAGCGCGCCGTGTGCCGTCTCAACGGCCACGCTCACAGTCTTGCATGCCTGCTGGTAGCTTACAGGTGGGATTGCTGGTTCCAAAAAAATAAAAAATAAAAATAAAAAATAAAGGGGACCTAGCGTTTCATCTGGGGCTCTAGCAGAGGACAGATGTCAATCGCTGCATCGGAGAGAGGGCTGTTATAAGCTGGAAATGAATATGATGCTGAGTTTCCCACTATAATGGTGTGTGCTCATGCTGAATCAGATTCAGACTTGACAGCCATGCTTTCCTGGGTGGCTGAGGCGTAGTGCAATGCGTAAATCGCCTTGCCCGCCCCCTTGCCTTTTTCCTGGATGTGCATTGGAAAGCTTTGGCAGTGTGGAACTATTTGGTGCCAAAATATGGGGTGCCAATGGTGCCATAATCTGGATAAAGTTTTCCTCTCTCTCACTACCCTCATCGGTGAGGTGGCAGTGCCACTGGCAGGCCACCTCCGCCCTGCGCTCTTAGTGCACGAGGGTAGTTCTGAGCTGAGGTTGAGCTGCGCACAGTGACTGATTTACATTTAAAGTCACAGCGCTGGCCCTTGGCCAGACGATGTCCACCCTGGTCCAGAAACACCCTTGGGCTACCTTGCAGGGGTGTGAGACGTCGCCAGAGTACGCTCTCTCGATGCTCACATCTCACAAGGTGACCCTTTTCGGCGACACTGTCGGTGACTGTGCAGCAGTCCTCCACAGTGCAAAGCAGATGGAACCCCTCAGTCTGCTCGCCATGGGCATCCCACGATGCCACCCGTCTTGGCTGCCAGTCAGCTGAGACGGGTGACCTGGACTTGGTTGAAGCTGCTCTTCCCCGGAGGAGGGCCGGGTGGAGAATCATTGCTAAATTTTGTTCCGCCACCGGTGTTACAGCCAGTGGTACCCAAATTCTTAAGAGCAGTTCCAATACCTCTGGGTCTCGGGAGTTCAGGAATGGCAGCGTGTGACGCTATGAAGCCGCGCCGCTCTCATTCCCCTCCCTACAAGAGGGCGAGAATGGCAGTGTGCGACGCCGGGGAGCCTCGCCACTCTCATTCCCCTCTTCTCAGCGGTGTGAGGACGGCAGTGCGCGACGCTATGCCTCGCCACTCTTGTTCCCCGCTGAGGAAGGAGGTGAGGTAGGCAGTGTGTGACGCCACAAAGCCTTGCCACTCTCTGCCCCTCCTTCAGTCGCCAGCGGACCGCAGCGTATGGCTTGAGAACGCTACCATTCCTTCTCTCATACCCTCCGTCCAACCGTGGGGGCAGGTAGGTGCTGCGTGCGCACTCAGACCCCACTTCAGGACGCTGTGCCTCTTGGGTCGGGTCCCTGCCCTCCACTTCGCTGCCCTACTGCGGGTACGTCTGTGGGGCGGGTGTGTTCATGGTACGGTTTCCGGAAGCCTAGCTAGCACTTCCGGGACGGTCCCGCTGACTCACCTGCACCACCAGGCTCGGCTACGCGATTCAGTTCGCACGGCATCCTCCCAAGTTCTGGGCATCCACTTCACTGTTGTGTGGAGCTGCGACGCCTATCTTGTGGAAAGAGATCGAAGTCCTACTGGCGAAGGACGCGATTGGAGCCGGTCCCTCCAGCCGACATGAAGTTGGGGTTCTATAACTCCTACTTCATTGTGCCCAAGAAAAGCAGTGGGTTATGACCAATCTTGGACCTGTGAGTCCTGAACCGGGCCCTTCACAAACCGCCCGTTCAGATGTTGACGCAGAAGTGCACTTTCGAGTACATCCGTCCCCAAGATTGGTTTGCAGCGATCGACCTGAAGGTCGTTCCCTTCAGGACTGTCCCTGTTGTGTGAATACAGAGACACGGTGATCAGTCACCTCAGCCTGTTGGGACTTCGGGTCAACTGGGGAAAGAGCAAACTCTGCCCCGTACAGAGGATCTCTTTTCTCGGTATGGAGCTGGACTTGGTCAATCTGACAGCGCGTCTCACAGAGGAGCGTGTCCAGTCGGTGTTGAACTGCTTGAATTCGTTCAAATGCAGGACAGCGGTACCACTGAAACATTTTCAGAGGCTCCTGGGGCATATGGCATCCGCAGCCGCTGTAACGCCGCTCGGATTGCTTCATATGAGACCGCTTCAACGCTGGCTACACGACCGAGTCCTGAGATGGGCGTGGCACAGCGGATCCCTCCGTGTCCCTGTGACTCCGAGGTGCCGCCAAACCTTCAGCCTGTGGTCGGACCCTTCGTTTCTACGGGCAGGAGTTTCCCTAGAACAAGTGTCCAGGCATGCTGTTGTCTCCACGGATGCCTCATCCACCGGCTGGGGTGCCACGTACAACGGGCTTGCAGTTTCGGGTCTGTGGACGGGGCCTCAACTGCAATGGCATATCAATTGCCTCGAGTTGTTAGCAGTTCGTCTTGCGCTGGGCCGCTTCAAAACGCCGCTACTAGGCAAGCACGTTCTGGTCCGTACGGACAACACTGCGGCCGTTGCGTACATCAACAAACAGGGTGGTCTACGCTCCCGTCGCATGTCACAACTCGCCCGCCATCTCCTCCTATGGAGCATCTGAGGTCGCTTCGTGCCATTCACATTCCGGGCCTGCTCAATCGTGAGGCCGACGAGCTCTCACGACAGCCAGTGCTCCCCGGAGAGTGGAGACTCCATCCCCAGGTGGTCCAGCTGATCTGGAGTCGCTTCGGGACCGCACAGGTAGACCTGTTTGCCACCCCAGACACGACCCACTGCCAGTTGTTTTATTCCCTGACCGAGGGGACCCTCGGCTCGGATGCGCTGGCACACAGCTGGCCCCGGGGCCTACGCAAGTATGCGTTTCCCCCAGTGAGCCTTCTTGCACAGACTCTGTGCAAGGTCAGGGAGGACGAGGAGCAAGTCCTGTTGGTCGCTCCGTATTGGCCCAACCGGACTTGGTTCCCGGAACTAGTGCTTCTCGCGACAGCATCTCCCTGGCCCATTCCTCTGAGGAAGGACCTCCTGACTCAGAGACGGGGCACCCTATGGCACCCGCGTCCGGACCTCTGGAAACTCCATGTCTGGTCCCTGGACGGGACGCGGAGGTTCTAGGTGGCCTACCACAGGCTGTGGTAGACACCACCACTTCCGCTAGAGCTCCCTCTACGAGGCGCCTCTATGCGTTGAAGTGGAACCTGTTCGTCGACTGGTGTTCTTCTCGCTGAGAAGACCCCCGGAGATGTTCGGTCGGTTCTGTGCTTTCCTTCCTACAGGACGGGTTGAAGCGAAGGCTGTCTCCCTCCACCCTCAAAGTCTATGTTGCCGCTATTGCCGCTAATCATGACATGGTAGGTGGTAAGTCTCTAGGGAAGCACGATCTGATCGTCAGGTTCCTGAGGGGGGCGAGGAGACTAAAACCACCTCGCTCTCCCTCTATACCCTCTTGGGACTTAACTCTGGTGCTAACCGCACTGCAGAGGGCGCCCTTTGAGCCTTTGCAGTCAGTTGAGTTAAAAATCCTGTCTCTGAAGACAGTACTCCTGACTGCATTGGCCTCTATCAAGAGGGTAGGGGACCTGCAGGCATTTTCGGTCGACGAATCGTGCCTGGAATTCGGGCCCGGTAACTCTCATGTAATCCTGAGACCCCGGCCCGGATTTATGCCCAAGGTTCCCACCTCTCCCTTCCGGGACCAGGTGGTGAGCCTGCAAGCGCTGCCTTCGGAGGAGGCAGACCCAGCCCTAGCTTTTCTCTGTCTAGTCCACGCTCTGCAGACTTACGTGGACAGAACGCAAAGCTTCAGGACCTCAGAACAGCTCTTCGTCTGTTATGGAGGCCAGCAGAAGGGAAAGGCTGTCTCCAAGCAGAGGATGGCCCACTGGATAGTGGATGCCATCATCTTGGCGTACCAAACCCAAGACGTGCCCTGCCCGCTCGGGTTAAGAGCCCACTCCACTAGGGGTGTAGCTTCTTCCTGGGCGTTGGCTCGTGGCGCCTCGCTGACAGATATTGTAGAGCTGCGGGCTGGGCGACACCTAACACGTTCGCTAGATTTTATAGCCTCCGTGTAGAGCCGGTATCTTCCTGTGTGCTCGCTTCCCATAGTCAGTAACACCGAAGTGCCCGTTCTAAGTGTCGGCTTGCTGCGCCACTCCCTTCCCTTTGGAACGGATACGTGCGCTTATATGCTCCAGTCGAGTTCCCCAGAACGGCGAACCCTGTTGAGTCCTCCGCAACCCGCGGCAGTCGGATGTGGCGGAGCGTCCGACGCCAGGTCTAACACTCGTATGCATTGGTGGAACTTGTGTTAGGCTGGGTTTCATATGTTGTGACCCCCACGGCGGTCCCATATGTGTATTCTTCCACGGTACGGCTCCCTACGGCGAGCCCGTGTCTTTCCCTCGGCAGAGCTCTCTGCCGTCTCAGTTAGGTGTTGTTCCCCCGCCTGTTTGGCCGGGGCCACCCCTGGGACTTCCGTATGTTGCACTGCCCACGGCCAGTCCATACGTGTATTTTCCACATGGTAACTCCCTTCGGGCATGATGTGGCTTCCGCAGCGTCCCTCTGGGCACGCTTCCCAGCGTTATCCAATAGTCTGCTGAAGTGGGTCTTGCAGAACAGCAGTGTGACTTCCCTGCGTGAATTCCCCGCCCGGAACAGACGGGGTCTGAGGGGCTCTCGCTGGGCGCTGGAAGTGGTAGTAACTGTGGCGTTTTCCAAAGGGATCCCAATTCGTCGGTGACGTCCGACGTACGTCGAACGTGACCGACTGAAAGGGAACGTCTCGGTTACGTATGGTAACCCTAGTTCCCTGAAGGAGGGAACGGAGACGTACGTCCCGTCGCCACAGTTGCTGTACCATCACTGCATGGCCGAGTCACTAGTTCGGCTCCTCAGTGAAAAACAATAGTGCGCTGCATTCGCCTCCTGTTTATACCCGCAGCACGGGGCGGAGCGCGAGATGCAAATCTCGCACGCCAATGGCCATTGGCCCGTTCTCTATATCTCGAAGTTGATAGGGGCTCCCAGAAGTGATCCCAATTCGTCGGTGACGTCCGACGTACGTCTCCGTTCCCTCCTTCAGGGAACGAGGGTTACCATACGTAACCGAGACGTTTTATGTAATGCATTAGAGTTTTTAAATGGTATTTTACTAATTGTTTTCTGGTTATTTCCAGACAGTATTTCCCTATAGACATTTCACCATTTAAAATATTTTCACAGCAAAAAGTAGAGCTTGTTTTCAGAGAATGTTTGTTTATTTTTCTAACCACAATGGCAAATAGCTCTTTTTCCTTGTTTTAAGCCTAAATCTTTATGAAATGTTATGCAATTTTACCTTTCAAGAAAATTGTATTGTTTCAGAAATTTTGGAAAGCAAGACAAATGATTAAGAAAAATGATTTGTTTGCAGCGCAGTAGCTACTTGCAGAGGAGAGCCAAAAAATGTAAACAAGATCAAACAAGGAGCCACAGCACTTTTCTTCTGCTAATCTATAAATAAATTAACAAATAAATAAATATATAAACAAACAGCAAGAAGGAAAATAGCTTATTGATCTTCATGCATTGTCTCGTTAATTATGCTGGAGGTGTAGATTTCATCTAATCGATGTTAGGAGATGCATCTTTATTCTTGTGTGTAACTTATTACTGTCTGAGAAATACAAGGCTGCACCGCAATTAGAGCTCTAAAGCACTCGCCAATCAATACCCCAGATGTATGTCGAAGACTTTCCAGGAAGCAATGTGTTGAGAGAGCCACAGTGCATATTCTCCAGGCTAAAGGCTAATCTGCTTTAGTGCTGAGAAGTCCACTAGAATTTGCTTCAATGGTTGGGGTTAATAACTCTGACGAGTCACAACCCAAGCTTTGTCTCAAATGGTTGGGTTAGGGGATATCTTTTTACTTAGACCTGCCACTTTTTTCAGTTATAGATTGGTTGCCAGTCTTTGACTAGATGTTGCTCACTGTTCAAAGCACACAGCTGAAGTCTATTGTCAAAGTAAAGCAAAGCCATTGCAAGATTAACGATCATTTAGTCACAGGGTGATCATCACACTTAAAGGTGCTGTATGTAAGTTTTTTGACTGTACTGCAGCATAAAAATACCATAATATGTTTGGAGAAATGTAGGAAACATGCTGAGTTCACATACTCGTTTCTCTGAAAAACAATGCTACAGCCAGTTATTCTACTTTGAAATGTGCGTTCTATGTCGGAATGTCTGTTTCTGTTTTAGTCTGTCTGATAACGCACGTTACCAGGTTACCCAATAGTATTTCGACACCACAGGTTGCCAGTTGGCGGAAAACACCGCGTATTGCTGCCATGGAAGCCAGAGGACAAACTGCATGGGTCAGAGATTGCAGATTCTACCCGACCTAAAAAGACTCGTTATCCATCTAAAAATCTCAATGAACGGAAGCACATTAAAACACGGATAAATCAACTCTTCAACTTAAGTCTTCTCGCCTTCAATTGTCAATTGCGCAGTTTCCTTTTGCATGTCCTCAAACTGGCAACCCGTGTGAGCGTCTTGTCTGAGGAGGAGGGGGTGGGGCAAACAATACTTTGAATTTGGACTGCAGTACCCATTTCAACTGCTAGCTGTCATTCTTATATACAGCACCTTTAAAGACTCTCAGTTTCTGTTTTCTGTTGTGTTGGTGTGTACACAACATAACTGATTCTAGAAGTGCTTCATACAAGATCATCCTCCTCTCTGACTAAAGCTATGATCCCTAAATAAATGCTCATAACTTCACACACATAACGATGGGAGTTTATTCTTGTCATCACATAAAATGGAAGAAGGGCATGCCATTGTTAGCAGTTTTATTTATTTATTTATTGTTATTATATATTTACGTTGTTCCTGCTAACCAATTTATCTCAATCCTCTTGCACTCTTTGGTTCTCTCACATTTTCATTGGCTATTGTTTTTATGGCCCTCTCACTCATGGGGACAGTGCACGCACTTAACAACAGCTTGGCCTGATTTTAAACTGGTTTCAAGCTAGATTTCAAACCGGATTCATTCACATTTCATACAAGATTTCTGTCATGTTTATGTTTAGTTTAGTTTCGTTGTCTTGTTCTGTTTAGTTTTTAGTCATGGTTTTACTGTTTTGTCTGTGTCCTTGTTCTTTCATTAATGGTTTCTAATTAGTACTCACCTGTTCCTTGTTCTGTTGATTATCTTTCATTTTTCCAGTTTTTTCATAAAGTTTATGTATGATGTGTAGTGTGCTATTGCTTTTTTTGTTTATTAAAGTCTATTTTTTCCTCATTCTGCATCATCCTTTGGATTAAACTACACAGCAGCTTGTGACAGAATGCGAGACCAAGATTAGATTAAGCAGCAGGAGAGAAAAGAAAAATGGATAGCCTATACCTGCTGTCTGCCTGCTCCTGCTGCGGAGATCCCTCCTTTGAGGATCACAGAGGATATTCTCGGTCTGGTGTGCTTTACCCAGTATCCTGAGTGCTCACTGCTCGCTTTGTGTATTTCACCAAACTAGCCTCAACGAGCGGTCGAAGGCACGCCTGCCTGTGGAAGGTCTTTAAGGGAGCTTTGCTGTGTATGTGGAGTGGGTGCTGGTACAATGTGGCTCAGCATACACCATCTGCCTCGCGGATGAGGACAACTCTAGCCCCACTCCAGACCTAGAGCCAAGCCCGCCTTCAGCCATTCCTACAGTGGTTCAAAAGCCAGGGACCACCACTGACTTGGAGCCTAATCCTTCCATGAAAACAGAGCCAGAGCCAATGCCAGAGGCTACTTTCATCCCGGAGCCCAAGCCCAGTTCCAAGTCGTCTCAGTCATCACTGGATAAGCCCAGTTCCAAGTTCCCTTGGAGGATCTGGTGAGCCAGCTTGTATAAGGGGTGTGACCGGACCTCCCTGATGATTTATATATGAGGCCACTGATGTGTTGTTGGAACGAACAAGTATATGATGGCCTCTGAGGTCTGGGAGGAAATGTTTCAGAACCTGAAACAGAGCCAACATTTCTAGGTGATTTATGTGCCATGAGAGCTGATAGTCCTGCCACAGACCTCGAGCCGAGCGACCACCCCGATCATAGTCATTTTGCATTGATTGAAAGGTAAGACATATCATACATGTTTTAATTTTTTTTATTAGAAATATGTAAAATTACCCATAAGCTGCTCCAGAGCAGGTTATGTTCAGAGAGTATGTTGCCATGGCTACTTACATACCCTGAAAGTTACCTCTGTTTTTGGGACCGAAAGTTGAGGTTATCCGCTTACTTACCCTTGAACATGCCCAGGTATGTCACATAACCTGCTTTCTGGAATACCCCCTGTTTGTCTGAGTTCCTTGTTAGTTTCCCTGGCTGTTAATTCATTTCCACACGCCTATTATGTTCTCCTTGATTATGTTCCCTGTGTATTTAAGCCTTGAGTTCTTTCTGTTCAGTGTCTGGTATCGTCTATGTTAGCGTTAATTTTAAACATGGTAGTATGTTTTTCTCCTACGATCTCCTGAGTGTTCTTTAATTTATAAAAGACGATGTTTGTTACTTTTATCACTAAAATTGAGGCCACTAAAAGGTTTTAAAATACCTTTTCCATAGTAACTCAGTGCCCAACTTCAAAACGGTGTTCACAGGATGTTTAAGCTTTTAAGTGATACCTAATTTGTAATCATTAATAAAATATTTGATAAAAGACAATAAATCACTAAAATGTTATTCTTTTTATACAGTGATATACAATATCACAGTACAGCACTGTATGCAAAACAATATAATAGTAGTAAAACAAACAGTGGAGGTTGTAACAAACTGTGTTTGTGTTTCTAGCCTCTATGGAGTTCTGTTATTATCTTGTCCATCACTGAGTGTATCAGGCTGTCGTGGTTGGTGGACATGTTCTTCTATATCTGCTACAGTTTTACAGGCAGATGAAGTGTCCATAAATCACTGAGTGTCCTGCAGCAAGACTGAGATTATGTTTAGCTTAATACACCAGTTATAAATCAACACTGCTGACTGGACCAGGCAACACTTTTTTTTTTTTTTTTTTTTTTTTCTCCTTCTCTATCTATTATTTTTGGACATTGATGGATGTCTGTATTTTATATAGATACAAAGTAATGGACCCTGACAAAATAATATATAAAAACTAGCTAGAAACATGTCACACTGGCAATAAATAAACTTTGCATGACAATAAATAAACATGGTACAAAATTAACTTAGAACAAAAAAATGCAAGCAAAGGTTGCAACACTTTTGCAAGCTATTTCAGCATAAAAATAAGTGTCTTAAATCACAAACCACCTGCAAACCATTTTGAAGTGCTTAAATTAAATTGTAATGTGTCATGAGTATTTATGCAAATTAAGTAAGTATTTCAATGTAAATTAGGCTTATTGCAGGTTGTGCCTTATTTACAAAAGTTAGCACTGTAGGAATTAATCACATGATAGCGAAATATTAAAAGGTCCTGAAACCCCTGTTTCAGCAGCAGTCAGTTCTCATCACAGTTTTAAAAATTGTTATAAAAGTAGGCGTGGTTAAGCTGAGGAGTGGGGGTGGGACAAGGGGAGACTGACAACACAGCAACGGTTTGAGAGCGGTAAAGAGCAGTTACAGTGTGGATGAATCGCTTTTGTGTCGAAGACTTAGGATCTATTGAAGAGATCTTATGCAACGCAGAAACTCTTACAAAGCAAACACAAACACTCGTCGTTTTTGATCCATTAATGCATACTCTCACTGTATGCGATCTCACTGTTTGAAGTGCCAGTCAGAGGAAAATGCCTATCAACGTGTGCTGTCATGAATAATTAAGCGCCTGCTGTCATGAATTAAGCAACGCGTCTTCTCATAGGACACGCAGTCTCATGAATAATTATGAGAACACCGATGAGTCATCGCCGTACTATAGTACGAGAAAACATCACAACCGTTGACATGAAGACGAATTTAAACCCGAAAGTTGAAAATAGAGCAAAAAGGTTTAAAATTAACTAGTTTTCTCCCACATTCAAAACTAACAGATGGATCCTTACGAAAAATAAGTATACTTCAAGTTCATTTTATGAAGTATATTTAAGTAATGTTCAAGTATATTTTTTAGTATACTTTATGTAGTAAGTATACTAATATCAATGTGTACTAGTAGTAAACTTGTAAGTGTTCTATTTCAATACTGCTTGGAACTAAATTGGCCCACTTTTAGTATATAAAAGTATACGTTTAAGTGTACTATAAGTGTAACAGTAAACTTTAAGTGCACGTAGGTTTCTCAGTTGTACTGCATCTGTACTACAAGTGAACTTATAAGTATACTAGTAGTTTACAATTTTAAAGAAGTAAAATTTTTTGTTTATGAAAGTACACTTTGAAGTGTACTCTCAGTAAACTATTAGTTTAGTAGTTTAAACTAAGTATACTTTTAAGTTTTTTTAAGTGAACATAACATTACACTTATAGTTTAAAATGTATATACTATTTTTGCACTTTCAGTATACTACTATGTTCAGATGTAGATATACATTTTTTATACTTGAATATACCTTTAACTGTACTTTAACTAATTTTAAAAACGTTTTATTATAGCTACATGCATCCTTTTTATTAATACTTGAATGTGGTTAAGTTTCATAAAAGTGGGTTCGACATGGGTTCGACATTTCATTTGGTAACATTAGGCAGTTTTGATTTACATGCTGTTTAATGATTGTGTTATTTTACATTTGCGTAAGTAATCTTCTATCACTTGTTTCAGCTTCATCTTCTCCTGTATTTTTATCCGGAGATTCTGTACTAGAAGATGTGGCATAGCGCCCCTACCATATAACAGTGAAAACATTGATAGCTGGAAAATTCAGTCAATGGTGGGGAAAAAGTAATGTAGATTTTAAGTAAATTCCTATGTACACTACCAGTGGACTAGCCAAATACAGATATGCAGAATTAGCAACATATCTGTTTTATATCAATATTCTAATCAATATTTTCAAACAATGTAAGTTTAATAAGACTGTGTAAAACTATGTAAAAAAAAATGTAATAAAAAAAGTATATTTAATAGGCTACTCAATCGAAAGATTAAACACAATTACAAGCCTTTGAATACTTAATTATACTTTTAAGTATATCTCGATTAAAAGATGTAGTACAAGCAAGTACAAGTATAGGCCAAATATACTTAGACTTTTCTGTCAATATAAGTCAAGTATACTTAAGTGCAATTTTAAGTATATTTCTGTGAAGAATATAAAAAGTAGATTAAAAGTATACATTCTTATTTTTAGTTTAAAATAAGTATAAGAACACTGTCTTATATGATGTTCAACACACATAACTCTGTTAAAATCTCAGAAAATGTGTACAAAGTACAGCTATGATCCACACTCAAAACTGTAAACCATTTTAGTTACTTTATTTTACATAGTTTACAGAGGAATTCCTCTGTGAACAATGTAAAATAAATTAACTAAAAAGTGCAGATCATAGCTGTACTTTGAATTAACTAAAAGGATCGACACACCAAAACAGGATACGAGGCATGAGACGAGAGAGCACGGTGTAAACGACTCTGTGGAAATAATTACCAAAGGAAACATATTCTGATGAGGATAAAGATGGCAGAGTTTAAAAATCTCAGTAAATATGTCTATATCAAGATTAAAATATGATTTATATATTTTATAAAACCAGGTTTTAAAAAGGTCTGATAATCTCTGAGGAACTCATTAAAGTATGTTCATAAGTTTTTCACATCCTTTTCCCTATTGAAAAGTTCCTCCACCTTCAATTCACATATGCATGATATGAGTGATTATGTGAAAATATGTTTGCTTTTCTAATGACAGTTGGCATATGTGATTTAGAGTGGTAATTTGGCCTTTATATACTTACTCCTACGAGTCTCAACATGAAGGCAAATAAAATAATTCTCAAAGAAACAAGTTAAGCAAGTGCTGATGTTGTTTTGAATTGACTATTGGGTTAATGAGCATTTAGGTTCAGCTTGTGCACGCCAATCAGCCTGTGATTACCCACACTCTCCATTTCGGCAAACTAGACGCACAAATGCCATTACAAAACAAGTAGCAAATTAGTAGCTCCACCAATAAGCCCCTTGGTACAGTTTATAGATTTAATCAACCATGCACCAGTTAGACTATTGTTTGAGAAAATATATAGTATCTAAATGAGGAAATGTGCATTAGTATATTTCAACCATGGAACTGCAGAGGCTAATTAATTTGTAATTTTAAAAGTTGTTTTCCATTCTCAACTTCATCTCTATTTATATATTTGTCTCCTGTTTTTGCTGTTGAACAGTATTGTTTGTGAAGCAGTTGTACTATGACTGCAAGAGAATGTTGCTTTATCTCTCATTATCAGACTATAAATGATCCCTCAACATAAGATTTTCAGTTTTGGGTAAAGGTGTAGTTGCTCAGCAGGGGACCTTTTGATATTTCCCAGCATGCCCTTGAGCAAGGTACACAAGCCCAAGTTGTTCTAGTGGTGTAATAATTGGCAGCCATGCATGCATGCTCCATAAAAAAGTATCCTGACGTAAACCTGATTACAATGGGCTATTAGCAAGCACACATATTTTATTATAAATCTGCAGGCATTCTTAACTTTTAACAGATGGCCTGTGTACTTCAGTTTAGCAGAACAAAACAGAACAAAAAACATAGAAAATTATGCATTAAGGCATTAAATACATTAAGACAAGAACCCAGTCTAAACAGAGAGTACGCCTCAGGGCATTTCACAGTGGAGCACCAGGCTTCGCCAAATTCCAGAAGACTGTCCCAAAAGAAGATTATCCATGCTTTGGTGAAATTGCACAAAGTTCCCTTTTAATCAGCTCCTTAATAACAGCTAGTCCTCCATTAAGCATTCAGTACACGCAGGCAGTGATTTACTAAAACTGTGCCTGTATGAAAACACAAACTTGATATCTTGCACAAAAAATACCCAAGCTGATCTACTAATGTAGACTACTGAGGATTGCATCTTTCATATCTGCAAAATAGGGCATCGGTCAGTTTTTTTGCAGATTTCCCTTAATGAATAAGTAAGTAGTTGTTCCTCCATAAAAGGGCTAAATTAAAAGCTGCATTCACACTGACATGATCCCATTTATTTTGATAGAGCTGGCGGTTTCTGGCGACACGAGTGACAGGATGGCATGACCAGCGACGTGACGGAGTTGAGGTATGTATAGTTCACCCAAAAAATAAAATTACCCCATGATTTACTCACCCTCAAGTAATCCTAGGTGTATATGACATTCTTCTTTCAGACGAACATAATCTGAGTTATATTAAAATATGTCCTGGCTCTTCCAAGCTTTATAATGGCAGTGTATGGCAGCCCAAAATTTAAAGACCAAAAAAGTGCATCCATCCATCCATTATAAAAGTAATCCACACGACTCCGGGGGGTTAATAAAGGCCTTCTGAAGCAAATAGATGGGTTTTTGTAAGAAAAATATTTTACTTTTAACATGTTATGAAGTAAAATATCTAGCTTCTGGCGGATCGTCGTCCGTATTCAAATTACGGAGAAAGCGTAACTGGCGTAACAATGACGTCGGACATAGCATAAGCATTTTCAACTGCGAGAGGAGCTACACTTTGTTAGTAAGTTGAATATAAAAAGAGAAAAAGTATGAGACCCAAAAAGAGGCCAACAATAGTGAGCCTCATATAAGGGTATATATAGGAAAGAATATTCCTATGTAATAATCCAATAAGAACTAGTCCAGACAAAGTCGGGCCTTATTAATATTGAAATGTGTATACATTTGTATAGGATTTTGACAAACTAGACCGGACAGAGTCGGGCCTTATAGTATGTAATGTGATGAACATTGCTTGTGTTACACATAGCTTATTATGGGTTATATAAAAACCCCAGACCGGAAAGAATTCGGGCTATAAGTATTGCAAATGAAACATTTGTTTATATGGGGTATAGATAAAAACTAGACCAGACAGAGTCGGGCCTACAGTTACTGGTTAGGTTCCCGGGTATCCGTTGATGGGCCACACGTGAAGGGACCACAAGTCGGGGCAGGGATGCCAGAGCTTCCCCTTCGCCTGCGCTAGGAG